>QDHC01006953.1:464190-477872 GCA_013186455.1 Papilio dardanus tibullus | reverse complement strand
ACATTCGATATGTGAGAGAACGTTTCGTTTTAAGATTAGTTTGTGAAATGAGTTTCAAAATAAATTTTAACGAAATCACTGTATAGTTGTACTGTAAAAGTATAAAATTGCGTCAAATAATATTAAGCTGTGTATTTTTAACACTTCCATGTAATTGTTAAGATTGTCTCTAATCTTGTAGTGAACAAAAGTTTATGAAAAGGAAAGTATACAAAGTAAATACCAGACTGAACATTACAAAAGCATCAGGAATCCATCAAAATATTCGTTTAAAATGTCCTACTAAAATGCTAATGTCGTAGCTTAACTGGTACTGGCTATTATAAGTAAAGCCTTATTCGCACTAGGATAGTATTTTAGTCGAGTAGCAAGTAGCATTTATCCGAACAAAGGATTTACTACTGTTCGGACTCGTTTAAGCCTAAACCTACGCACTAGGGTAGAAATTTAGTACGAGAACTAAACGTGTCCGAACAGCAACATTTTAGTAGAATAGATTACTAAATCCTTTGTTCGAATACTTGCTACTCGACTAAAATACTATCCTAGTGTGTACAAGGCTTAAGATTCATCACTTTTTTTTAGAATTACACTTTAGTTTTAATAAATCTAAAAAAAGTTACTGAAACAAATATGCGACATTAAAATGTACTATACCACATTTTCTGTCAGCGGTTAAAAACTTAATTAAAGTAGAAGTATAGCTTACTCCCGGTAGGTTTAAACTTTAAATTAATCTAAAGTGCATTTTCTTTCCTCACATATATCAGCGACCACTATATTATATTTCCTGCGAATTACATTTATAAGCAAATACTACTTACTGCTTCAGAATCCCGTGTATTATTTAAATCATCCAATGTTTAGTTTTGTTAAATAAATAACCATGACAATAATTTACGTGCTTTACAATATATTTTACTAGCTGTTGTGTGCGGATTTAAAAAGCCAATGTTATTCGGGGATAATATAGCTTTCTAATGGTGAAAGAATTTTTGAAATCGGTCTAGTAGTACTTGAGTTATTTCAATACAAACAAAAATATAAAAAATCAAAAATACAAAGTTTCTCTCTTTATAGCATAATATTAGTATAGATTCAATTTTAAATATGTCTATATCTATATGTAATGTTCCTTTACAATAAAAGTAAAATACTATGTTAAAAAACATACAATACGAGTCAATGAATTGAAAACGAGATTGATGTTGCCCTTGTTAAAGTTGCAACGACTTTCGAATGTAAAAATACGAGCCATATTCGCATTATTTCTTTTGCTTTTACGATGTTTTGTTCTTAATCATGATGTAGCTTTTCATACAATACCATACATATTCTATGTAACCGAGTAAAATAAAAAAGATTCATATGTTACTATGTTACTGTATTATAAATTAAAACAGAAATGACTGCATACGCGAATCAATAACAAGTAGGCACTTATACTCTAGGTTACAAGTTTGCAATTTGTTTCGTAGTTAATTAAGTTTTTAATTTTTGGTGTCTCATGTGAAAAAAAATTAAAGATTGCCCTTAAAGGTTTCGACCCATGATGGGCTCCATTTTCCGCAACTCCACGACAAGCGGGTATTTTGCGTGAATACACATCTTTGAATGTCTTCACTATATGTGCATGTTGCATCACGAAGTTTTCCTTCAACTAAGAGCGTCGGGTAATTATGCCCTTACAACTGACTAAAAATTTTTAAATAAATACTTTAAAGTTCAATATGTTGTTACAAAGTAAGTTATAAATTTATTTATAACACTATTGAATCGTCTCTTTCAATCAAATTTATTCAAACGTAGTCAAATAAATGCATTTTAAATATTCACACGCTATCAGCGTAACGCGGTCAAAGCCGATTTTATTTGTATATAGATCAAATATGAACCAGTTGACCATTATACGACTAATTAAAATAACCCCATATCGATTTCTTATACTTGCATTACTTCCAATCAGGGGGGCTACCCAGAGTACTTTTCGATTGGCGAATTGACAAAAATGTATGAAACTGACATTGACATACGATAAGTCATGTGATTGTCACGTATGAAATTTCGAACGTCATTGCTAGTTTCATACATTTTAGAAGTTCGCTATAGAATCGCTTCGTAGCGAATGTACTTTAGCTAACCCCCAGGGAATGGGCTCAAGCAATTAAATTACAGTATACTAAAAAAATATTTCAGATTGTATTGTGTGAAAATCTACATAACATATTAAAAAATGATTATATTTTCTAAGACAAATGGTATTGAATTGACATTGATGTGATTGGACATTTTTATTTCATAAAACAGTAAAAAATAGATAAAAACATTTTTAATACATTTCAACTTACATTAACCTTAATTTTTAATGATCCGCCGGTAGTTCGGACGCATACAATACCTGGCGCGGAGCCTTCTGCCTTTTCACAGCTCTACTATAAGAATATAAATCATGAAAACTCGCCCCCAGCAATGCCTACAATTGCTACAGAATATTGTTTCTCATTTTCTCCATTTGTAGCGAAGCAATCAAATGTAACACACTTAGAATAAACTTATATGTTAATAATAAACTACTAAGTTTAAAATATCAACATTTTGTCTTAAAACACAATACAAATTCTTATATTTAATTTTGTATTAAAATATATTTTAAACTTCTTAAGCTCTTTTTAGTGCGCGTTAAAAAAAAGCTCGTCTGAATGCGGGCTTATTCGTAAAAGCGACAGTGAATTTCGAAGCAGTTCATTTCGCCATGTTGATGGCACCATCATGACGTTGGCGATGGCGTTGACATAGAAAAAATGCATTTCCATGTACCTGGTCACACGGTGGCGCTTTTAATTTTTTTTTGCATCGTTGGATTTTAAGCGCTGGACGAACGAAACAAGACACATTTTACAGGGATCATATGAGCGACTGCGTTCAGATAGCACCAACAACGAGGTTAAAAAAGCATATATGTGAACGCAGGCTAATGCATTAAGGATTTAAGGCGTTTCTCTTGTTTTATGCCGATATATAAATGTAGAAGAAGGGAAAAAAGTATGCCAGAATCATGCAAAATATCTTCAATGCGTCAAGAGCTTGAGCGAGTACTTATACGTTAAAATTTAAAATACATAGAAAAGCTAACGAATTGGTATTCCATAAATTAAAACAGCGTACGTTACGGCTATTGACATGTTTTTTTAATTCATTTTTAATTTCTAAGTGAGGCACCAGACAAGTGGCTGTATTAATTAAAAGGTTTTATGAATATATTTCCAGGATATTAAAAAATATATTTTAAACAAAAATTAGTTGATGAGTAACATTTTTAAAGAGACAGTTTTATGATTTAACGTCATTAACTCTACATATCCTAGATATATTAGCGAAATTAACGTTTTCTCTATTTTTATACCTTTTGTATATCTTAGAGATGTAATATCTTTAGTGCCAACGACGATAAACACTTATCTAATTCTAAAGGTAGTCATTCGTGGGCAATCATGCTAATTGATTGCAAGTGCAAGCGTTCTCTACACGAGGGGAACCACGTTACCGAGTGACATGTAATTATTAAAAAGCTAGTACTGAAGGGAAAGAAAATATCTTAGTCTACACAAACATAAGCATATTTTATTTAATATTACTAATACCGAACAAAACACAATAATGTTTATTGAGTGAAATTAAATTCACATAATATTTTACTAGATATACAACCCTTAATGCATTTTTAAATGTCATTAACACTACTTTCGTTTTCACCAACAGTTAACTGTCACTTAAGATATCAAATCAATTTAGGTATGAGTTAGATTTAGGGAGACCCTTATGCATAAAGACACCTATCTAAAACAACTTTAAGGCTCGTTGGTGAAAACGGGCATTAAAGCTCTAATTAAATTAATATTGATTTTAATAGTGAAATGTCTACAAATTAAATAATATGAATGCAATATAATATTAATATCTGTACTAATAACGTATATTTCAACCTCGACAGAGTCTTAAATCAAGGTAAGCAACGGTAGCCTATAACTATAACACTTACAATTTATGACTTTACCTATCGTTAGCTTACCGGTCGGTTACTGTTTAGCGAATCTGCATTGCCGTTGTTGTGAAAGGAAATAGCATCATTAGGTTTCCGTGCATTTCTCATAAATTAAACTTTATCCAAGTTACACTTCATCTATACTAATATTATAAAGAGAGAAACTTTGTATTTTTGAATTTTTGTATTTTTGTATGTATTGAAATAACTCAAGAACTACTTGGGCCAATTTCAAAAATTCTTTCACAATTAGAAAGCTACATTATCGCCGAGTAAAATTAATTAATTCGAAGTCGCTCACAACAGCTAGTATTTTATACCTTAGTTATTAGAATACAGTGCTTAAAATATTTCAAGTGTCTTACAAAATCAAAAAGAGGATTTTTCCCGAGTGTTTGAAGAGACATTCAATTTATTAAAAGTTATTTTCATAATGGTACTCAATTGAATGACAGATGGTACTTAACCATGGGGGGAGGTTACCCAATGTATCTTTCGATTGGCGATATCGCTGATGGAATCGGCAAAAATGTATGAAACTGACTTTTTCTTTACAAATCAAAAATTATGTAACAATACAAAATTAACTTATAATTCATAATTAATTATTACTATATTAATTCTTATTACTCAATAATTGCTAATAGAACACTCAATTATTACATTTTAAATGTAACTAATAAGTATTGTGAAATGATTTTGTATACACTCGAATTGTCTCAAAACAAACATCTGTCAAATGATTCAATGGAATATGAATGTGCAGTGAATCATAAACGCTTTCAACTAAAGCGAAATTTAGTCCGCTTCTGCGGCGTCACAGTCAATTTATAAATATACATTAAATATTTTATCATATTTTTATTTCCTGATGTAACAAAAAATCAAACATTTCTTATATTTTTAAGCGTTTGCAGTTGGCCAGGCGGTTGGCCACCTGTTAAATAGTATATTAAAGTGCATTTCTTTGCATTACAAGCATTCTCTGGCATTGTAGATGTCCGTGGGCGTCGGATCAATTGATTTAGTTGATTCGTTTGCCCCTTCTCCAATAAAAAAAAAACTTTGGCAGTATGTATCAGTAACACTTTATGTTCCACGATTTGTTTTGCTAGTTTCTTATAATAGGAATAAAATCGTAGGGCACATTTTAACTATAGCCAACCTCGTTCTATGTGGTTGGAAGTCAGAATCAAACCTTTATCTTTTATCTTAGATAACAGTATATATTTACAGTAAATGTTTTGTGTAAGACATAAAAAAGTAAACAGTGTAAGTTACTCGTATGAATGTAGCGCCTAAAGGAATTTACAGGATGTGAAGACAGAAGCCGGCGCACTCTTACCCGAGTTCCGGAGGCATGGCGCAGATAAAACGCTTCCCCTTCCTGTCTCCATTGCAATGAGCAAGTAGAACACTTTTGTACTTATACAGTAACTTTACACGTTAAAGGATTTGTCGACTTAAACAATTGTAATATTGTCAAATTATATTAAACCGAAAAAAAATATAGTAACGTAATTTTTTCAGCTTAGAATGATGGTGAATTTGAATATAAAAAAAATCTAATTATAATTCTGAGAGCAATTACGTTAATGATCCGCCAAAAAATCATTATTTGTAGAGTTATTAGTGGAAGTGCGGAATTTTTATCAGTGAGCAGACCTTTTGAAGGAGCGCACTTTGTAGTGAAGTGGCGCGCTCAGCTGAATTTTGGATGTCTTTTAAAAAGCGGTCGGAAGCTTATTATATTTACATAAAACATTCGAAATTAATAAGATAAGAGACGAACTTAAAACAAGTAAGAACGTTTAAAAATACCCGCTAATTGAGAGGAGTCAAAGCACATGAAATATAGCTGTTGAATGTAGTTGATTCGAAATAGTCCATGTTAATTAAGTAGGCAATCCCACAAAATTAATAATAAGAACACAGATAACCAATCTTTTGGAGTTTTTATGTATTTTCAATCAAGAATCAATACATCTAACATTCTTCTAGTTGTCTTCTAGACATGGATTTCTTTTAAGCAGATGTTTGATATTGTTAAAGGAATGTATATTCAGAGTCTTTTTAAAGGATGAATTCAATTTTATAAAATTTGTGCGCTCCAGTAGACAATCCCGGCTACGTGCCGACGTATAATCGCGAGGATAAAGGAGACATGCTGATCGCGTTCTCTATCAGTCTGTTTACTTTTATCTTATAAATTATTCTTAAAGGTAAATTTGTCCAAACAAATAAAAGATAACATCCAAACAAAGATAAACTTAATGCAAATCACTAATGCAATGGTTATAAAAATAGACTAATATTTTATAAAAAAAACTGTTTTCTGTTTTGTTACGGATTGTGTGGAAAGTAGTTCACGTTTTAAATAAAATAAATTAAATAAATTGTTTGTTAAAGTAACTTTATTCGTTATAAGATGTAAGTAGGATCGCGTGTCTAGAAGCGGTGTTCATAAGATTTTAATTTCATTACAGTAGAAAATATTTAGAATCTAAGCAAACTTTTATCACATTAGTTATAATAAAAACAACGAGTATGTTCTACGCATAAATTCGAAATATAAGGTTTTCCATTTGAAATACCTAAAAATGTAGTTGCATGTACCAACCTACATGTTATTTTATTTTTTGAACTTTAATCTTTCTAGTTATACCAAATAGTGTTAATATTTCCTATTTAGGCATTTAACGACTAAACAAATAATTTCCACATTTCTATAATTTCTAAAAGATAACTTCATCATGTGCCGGTTATTTCGTTTCTACATTCCGTAACAACCTATCACAAACTTATTTTTTTTAATGTAAAGGCAACATTATCATGATAATTCTGCATTAATTAAGTCAACGTTCACTTGTCCAGCACTCGAGCAAGAGTTTAGAAGACCTTTAGGATTCATAGCGTGCAAATAGAGGGCGATGGATAGTTGACTTAGCTCTTGATGGCCCGTGTTTTGAATGCGCCGCCCCTTTGTGTGCAGTGTTTGTTGTCTCAGTCTGGACAAAACGACCTCAGCACTACTGGAATGGATAAAAATTTAGCGTACAATTTCATTTCATATTTTTATAGCAAATTTCGTAGCGAACTATTGTACTCGTATTTCTAACCAATAGTAGACAAAGAAGAGTGTAAAGCCGGCTACAGACGTCTAGTTTTTTAACTGTGGTGTTAAAACCTCGTAACTGACGTAAACACCTCAATTTAAATTTTGCCTACACACGTCAGTTTTAACTGCGCAATCGAACTGTACAGTTAAAACTGAGCTTCTGTAGCTGACTTAAAAGGCTCAATTTGGTGTTACCATATTTTAGTCTTAGAATGTTACAAAATTCAAATACAAATTCTTGATTAATATTTGCTGATAACCTATTTGTAAACTTCACTGTTTTATTATAAATTCTGTAAAATATTTATACATAAAATAATTATAAATTGTAAGATTCACTTGACAAGTAAGATTCAAATGATAGTCCCCATTCTTTATTCCTCATCGGAGCGCAGACGTTGTGCAGCCATTCTGTACGAATGAAACCCCGGGGCATAAATTTAATCTCGGCATTCAGTGCGGCAGATCTATAAAAATGGTTTTCGCAGATATTATGCAATTCTTGTTTAATTTTAGTATTTGAATTTTATAAGAAAACGTCTAGCATTGTGTAAGTTTTCTTTTTTTATTGGCATCTATCTTTTGGCGGACGTAATTGCATAGTTGATAAAGCTGGCAGATGTTTACGTGTCACTTGTGTGAGTAGATCTTTACTTAGGAACTAAATCTATAAATACATTCAAATATTATTAACAAATGCTAAACAGGTTCGTAATAATGACGGCTTGTGGTTAATATCTATTTATTTTAAACCGCAAAGTGATTTGGTCTAGACCGCTAATGTTTTGGTGAACTGATACCAAATTTACTATTGCTTTTCAAAGGAAGCCTGTAGCCTTGACTACTGAAGTGCACTTGAGTGGTTTGTTTTTTGTATTTTTTGGATAGTTTTTTTATATTATATTTATGTTGAGTTTGAGTTAAGTAAATTAGTAAACAATTTACAATATAAATTGTCACTTACTCTTAAATTGCTCTTCAAATAATTGCGATGTTTTGATGTTTCATTATCAAATGTAGCTATAGACAAAGGCGTAGACTCAGGCGAAGACGGAGGCGTAGCTGTAGACGTAGATGCTGGCGTAGACACTGTCTCAGAGTCAGGCGTAGACCCAGGCGTAGAGATGGTTGTAGTCGTAGGTATAGATGTAGAGAAACTTGTTGAAAATATTGTTTTTTGCTGAACATTTATAACTATTCCTATTATTATTACCGTTACCGAAAAGGTGAAAAACGTTGTTCGGATATATCGGCGGTATCTTTGGCAGAGATATCGCGTTGCGATGGGGACTGGAATCATTTCCGATGTGTCAGTCACACGTCACGTCTGCCTCTCGTCTGCCCGGCTGGACGTATTCCCACTAATAAGCGAGAGCGAATTGTTTAAACTGCAACTCATCGGAATTAATAAACTCCCTCAATCACTTACTGAACCTAAATATAGCGCCATCTCATAACAAACACTGGTGTAAATAAAATAGTTCTTTCGGAATTTATATTACTATTTGCAACACATAATACTTTATTTTACTGTAACGACAAAACACAATTTTCGGTGACGGTACCGACTAGTTTCGGACTCTTCGGGAGTCCATCATCAGCTATTTTAAATAAATAAAGTACAATAATGGCCCACTAAAGTTTTAACAATTAAAGCACATAATAATTTGTTTATTTCTTATTCTAAACTATAATTTTAAAAGTTATAGAAAAAATGTATATTTTAATCAATAGTTTTTGAACACGTTGAGATGAAACGGCGCACGTGTAGCTTGTGTAGCCAAATTTTATTGTAAACATGCAAGAGTAATAAACTAATATTAACAAGTAAGCAACACAAACCGCAAGATCATGAAAATTTACCTCGAACCCCTTTGGCAATGGCATGAATAACTTCCATGTTTCGCATACATACATTATTACTATATCAAATATTTGTACTTGACTAGGGGTAAGGTATATTTATCTTTCTACACTATACAATATGTTAGGTGTTTAAATTTTTGGCCCAACATTACGTATAACAATCGTACGCCTCCAATTTAATATATGTATAGATAAATATAAATTAAATATGACCAAAAGTCTTTTTGTAAAAGTTTTTGAAGTAAAAAAAATGTAAATCAAAAGCGTCATCTGATGAGGGTAAATTAATAAAATACAATTAATTTATCTAAGCATGAATAGTTTTCAAGTGAATAGAACATATGAGCGCGCAAGTTTCACTGACGTGACCCCAGTGTATAACGATGAGAAATGATACGTCTCATGTGCTCCTTAATTAATTGTTTAATTAATATATCAAAATACCCACTTCCCTAAACCGTCAGTGATACGACATTTTCACTGCGCTTTGCCAGACTATGAGCTTGTCGTGTCGCAGGATTAGTCCTAATCGCTCAAATCAATTGACGAATTGGCAATTGCATTATCAGGGGAGTTATTCAAAGTATGTTTTGATTGGTGATATCGCTAATGGAAACGACAAAAATGTATGAAACTGACAATCACATTCGATAAGTCATGTGCTTATCACGTGTGAGATATTGAATATCATTGTCACTTCTATACATTTTCGATGTTCGCTAGCGAATTGCTTTGTACCGCATGTACTTTGGGTAAGCCCCCAGATAGTAGCACTAGTATAGAAGACTAGATATATATTAATTGGTCTGATTGTCGTTATTATTTGGTTATAAAACAAAAGACGTGTTACCTTTCTTATTTAATTTGATCATATACGTCTTTATAAATATGTACTTTATGCCTGATCAGAGATTTCTTGGCGAATATTTTATTGGGAGGTAAAGTTAAGGGCACAATTTATAGTTACGTCCGTAACAGTTTGCTGGCACGTTCTCAACGTCGACCTGTACAAATGTGTGCGAATTTCTAAGTAAATCAGTTAAAACAAATGTAGAGCATCAATCAGCGGGCGTTTGGGTTACGTCGGCCGTCGTTAGCGGTCGAGACCCACTACGATAAATCACTGAACCACCTTGAAGACAGCCTTTAAATAATATATAATCGGAAACTATGTTGAAACAGTTTTTTTAATTTTAATTTGGTTACTTTGTAAGTCTACTTTATAGGTAAGTAGAGTTTAAAAAATATACACTGCCATGTAATACAATTGTTAAATATTAAATATTTGTAAATCAAATTATGTGCTGAATATGATTTTATTAAATAGCCTTAAACGTATTTTAAAAACAATTTAATCTAGCTTACAAGATTTTGAAAATTATGTCATAAAAATATGTTACTGACTGACCTAGCTTCCTGCATATCGCTCATAACTTTGATTACTCTGTGGAATTAAGAGTGGTTTTAATTTACATTTTTATACTATGACATTTTTTCTCCATTTATAACATCAAAGTCGATTTTTTTCTAGACATGTCCTTGCCTACTAAGCTTACTACTGTTTAAAATAAAACATACAATATCTTGTTTAAATGTAACCACAAAAAGCATTAGCAAGCGAGTTTAAAAGAGCCGTCGAATCGGAAACACCAAAACCTATGTCCCGATAGATACGCAGTGGAATCAGTCAGCGTTAATATTCGGTGGCCGACGAATTGGATCGACGTAAAACAAGCTGCATATGTAAAGCCGACACCGCAAATATTTTTGCCACTAGAAAATCTATATGTGAATATTTTATTGCCATTGAATACCTTTATGAAGTTACAAGATTGAGTTTTGATTTAAAGTATTCAGAATACATAATCAATAATTTTGTAACAGACGAGCGAAAGAGTGTGCCTTTTTCGAACGTTGAAGGGAAGACAATTACTTCCTCTCGAGCAACACCGTTCACTTAGTTAACAGTTTTCATCTACATCTTGATGGTTGGCAATCCTCTACCGTCCGGTTTTCGCGAAACTTCCTTCTGCAAACAGTCGCACTGTGGAATGGTTGGTCCTAGGCGGTACCTCCATACCATGCTAATACTGATAGTATTGCACTTACATCCTTGGAGAAACGAGCGCATCACCTCCACAAAGGCCGACAACGTATCTCAGATGTATTGCAGTGGATGTCCATGGGCATCGGTGATACCCTCGGTGTTCCCTCTGCACTTTTGCCCCTTTTCTTATTAAAAAAACTTAATACAGGTTTTTTAAATTTTCAACATTTTTTAGAACATTGTCATGTAGTCCTAAATTGTGAGACATGTGATTTGATGAACACTCTCCAGCTCATTATCTGAAGTACTTCCTCCGGACACACTTGGCGTATGATTGACGGAACGGAAATTATTTCTACTGCCATCGACCTGTCACTGTACATTTTTTTATATTCCCTAAATCAAGATCTACGTATAAGAGTAATAAGGCAAACTTAATTAATATTTAAATTATTGAGAAACGAAATATTTCTTATATGAAACACTAGCTGTTGTTCGCGACCTCGTCAGCGCGGTATTACAAAAAATGTCTCTGTTACTCGGTAATAATGTAGCTTTCTAAAGGTGAAAGAATGTTTGTTTAACTCAATAAGTAGAGGTATTTCGATTCGTACAAAAATATAAGGTTTCTCTTTTTATAATATTAGTATATACTATAGTTAAATTACCTAAAAGAAGAATATAATTATGACAAAAACCCTTTTTTAAAGTTTGTTTAAGCAGTTATTAAACATAACTAATATTATTAGGTCATAACATTGTAAATACAAATGTAAATCACGTTAACAATTGGCAATTCTAACCGGGATAAAAACAAATTGGTTTTGAAATAAAATATCCCAAATTGTAAGGTGATCTGGCCCAATCGCAACATGTTCGCTTAAGAGGGTATCGACTTCTATTCGAACATTAATCATATTATGTGTGACAAGGAAAATATATCTTATGATGGATCGCAAAGCGTACTTCATTCTTTTTATAACGACAGGGTTGAAATCTTAAATGACAATAGTACATATTGGAATTTAAACTGTAAAGTTCACATTAGTATTTCATGATAACCTGACACTAAAATAAATAACTAAATTGTTAATAAAAGATAACAATTTAGGCCTACTAGTTCTTTTTTATATATGAGAAGTTGGCAAATGAGCAGCGGCTCGCCTAAGTTAGTTAATCTGACGCCCACGGACACCTGCAACGCCAGAGGAACCGCAGATGTTATTATAAATCTAGCAGAAAATAATGTATACAAAAAGTACTGGTTTAACGGAATGGAAATACCACTGCGTGCTTTCATTTCTAGTGAAATCAGATTCAATCCTGTGGACTTACCCAACATGTTTTTCGATTGGCGATTTCGCTGATGGAATCGACAAATTTGTATGAAACTGACATTGACGTTCGATATCTCACAAGTGACAATCACATGATTTTATCGAATGTCAATGTCAGGTTCATACATTTTAGTTGATTCCATCACCGACATTGCCGATCGAAAAGCATGCTGGGTAAGCCCCCTGTTTTCTATAGCAACAAAATATAGACAAAGTATAGAATAAATTGAACTTTATATACACACAACTAAACTATTAAGCAGTCTATAGAAATGCTATAGTGTGAAAAAGGAAGTATGGAATGCATATATCAGAAACCTCTTACTGTCATTGCTATGATTGATGTGACCAAAGAGCGAATTATATTTTGTCGGAAAATGTGATTCGACTAAATGCAAAATCATTTTATGATCTCCGCTATTTATGTTACTAATCTACCTCTAGTTACTTATATGTCAAAGCATCTTTCAATATGTACTGAGAATAGCACGCCCAATTCGATGAAAAACTTAATTCCTTTAAGATTTCCTTTTAGAAGTACCGACCACAAAAGCTAACTATAAGCACTAACTGAATCATTCCATCCAATTATAACTAAAATTCGCCAATCCTTGCTAAGTCGATGTAAACTGGAGATGAAATAATAGGTCAGAGTAAGCTAGCAATCGAGCCAGCCAGGTAAGTATAATAATAACTATCAAATCGGCTCTAAACGTTTCTAGAAAATAATGTTAAATAACTATAATAAAAATGTCTGAAAATTATTAATTATACTAACGGGTTTTTGAAACTTTTTTGTAATTAGTTTCATGTACCGCAGTAATAGAAACATCCAGCTCTAGGAAATAATCCCTCCCGTATTCATTTCTCTGTAACCGCTTAATCTCCCTGTACGCCTGACAAATTGGACTCTACATTTTGCACTGGACAAATGAAGGCGAAATAAAACCTTTCGGACGTCGGTTCAATGACACATTTCGTTATTACTTGCCTCTAAAATACTAGTCTATATCTATACTAATATCTATACTAATATTATAAAGAGAGAAACTTTGTATTTTTGTATTTTTGTATTTTTGTTTGTATTGAAATAACTCAAAATCTACTGAACGGATTTCGAAAATTCTTTCACTATTAGAAAGCTACGTTCTTTGTGTCTAACATAGGCTATAATTTATTTTTAGAAAAGTTTTGGAAACAGGAATAAACAGCGCATTTCTGGACCCTGTCGCAAAATTTCATTAAATTTCCTTTTCATTGGCTTACGCTGGC
>QDHC01006953.1:440746-456413 GCA_013186455.1 Papilio dardanus tibullus | reverse complement strand
AGCTGAAGTAATTCCCACGCATTCTTAAAGGGTTTATCTTGCACAACGCATGTACGAACTTAATTCTTTCTGCAATAAATTATTCCACGCACACTTAACATGACAGTATTATTCATGCGTATTTGAATGATTTTTTTATTCAATGTTTCTTATCATAATGTAATACATATACAGTCGAACCTGGCTTAGCGAGAGTCCAAGGGACCACGATATTTGTCTCGCTTATAAAGGCTTCTCTCTAATCCAACTTTCTCGCGTACGGAGGTTACTCGTGACCAAAGAATGACTCTCGCCTTTGAGGGTTTGACCGTACTACATAAACTAGTAGTTTTTACTGTTCTATTTCAATAATATAGCAAAAGTAGAGCAAATATTAAATTTCAAAGTAAAGAATCTTGAAACGATCTTGATTTTAAATAATAATAAAAATGATTAATTTAGCATGTTTTTTTTAAACATGTTTAAAACTGCATTAAAGTGTCAGTATTAGATGAAAATTGCATTAGCATTTTACAAAATAACGAGTCGGTACTTCAACAAAATGGCGACTATAAATGTCACACACAGAGTTGATCGCGCCTCGCATTCTGGATTAATCGTTTAACTTTCCCCTATGCTTGGAGTTTTTGAAGTGAATCCATTTATGCGTGCTTCAGTTCCAATTTATTCATTATCCGTCTAACTTTTTGTTGGCGAGAGATTTAAAATCGTAAAGTGCATTCATTTCACGTAGTGTTTTAATTTGTACCGCTCACATTATAAACGACCAGTTCTTTTTTATTCTTTGCATCATTCCATAATTGCAATAGTTTTATAGGTTTGAAATAAAATACTGATTTTCTTAAAAAAACATACTTTTATGAAAATACGATAACCATTGAGAGTTTCTAAAAAAGAATTTCTAGGTAGAGCGTAATAAATTTGGTCAAAACTTTTAACCACTTAATCTTTGGATACCTTAGCAAGGGTCAAAAGTTCGGGCTCGTTTTAAGAAGTGAGCGGTGCGGCTGCCACAAACAGACCTGTTCCCCGACACCTCACCTCTTAATCTACAAACTTCTGACAACGATCAGTTTTTGTAGAAAGCGATAGCAAAAGTTTCAGCAGTAAATTATGCATCGCTTAGTGACTTCTATAAAGAGACTTTGTATACATACAATAAAAATAAGTATTTTTTGGTAGTGCAAATGATAAGAACTTCCTTCATAATGGCAGAAGTAAGCCACATAAAATCAGATCTAGGCATCGTAGGCGGAATATTGGTAATTAACCACTTACAAAAACTTTATAATGCCATATACTCGTAAGCATTATAAAATTACGTATAGTTTACATATTATATTTTAATTTCACGTCCATTTTTATATGATTTTCGGTTTTAAAAGAGGATTATTCTCAAACGCCGAACCGTAGGAACATCCGCTATTGTATGCTGCAGTGGAAATAAATAACGATAGCACTTGCCAAAGACGGTGCGCTGAAAGCCTTTCGACGTACAAATGGCCATTACACTAAATGTTGTTTGTGTAAGCCTGAAATAAGACTGTTCAATTTATTGTAGAACGCGCCGTTTTCTATTACCAACTAGCTGTAATTCTAAACTTTTACTCTACAAAAATCAGTTTTATAGCTTTACTATAATTTTTTCCGTTATTTATTACATTTTGCTTATTAGGCAAGCAAATTACTTCCAAAGATAACCTACATGATATGTTGAATAGTATCAAAGTTGAATATAATAAACACCAAGTAATAAATTGACAATTTACGTGTACTTAAAAAATCTTTAAATTATTAATAAACAACATTCCCTGGACATACATTTAAATTCTATGTTTGTTTGTGTACGTGTGGAAAAGATGCAAAAGCTCTGAAACCTAAAAAAAAATATTAACTTAGTAGACAACAAAGAGCTGTAGTGAGATTTAATAAAATCCCAAAGTTATTCTTGTAACGTTACAAGACAAGATACACTTAGTTCCTGCACGGATGTAGACAGCCTCTGGAGTACAATATAAACAAATTGTTTCAGTATTTTCCATTTACCATTCAATATTAAGTATCTATTCTATAGTATTCACTTGTTTTATGCAGAAAGTGAAATGTCCCTTAACTGATAATCCTCTCCCCTTTTTTTAAATGTAAGGAAGCCTTACTTTTTGTCTATATGTTTGAAAATGATAACAAAGGATAGCAAAACCTTAACGGATACATTTAATAAATTATCTATCTCTCTCACTTATCCAAGGTATGTCCAGGAATACCTTTCTTGCTCTTCCAACATCACGTATTTCTGTTCCTGTACCTTTTACAAGTAATTATAAAGCCAAGTTAGTAAACTTTGATTTTGAAATCCCAAGAATTATTAAGTTTAAGAAAGAAGTTTAATTACATTTTCAACGAGTTATGTTCTTTTAGTAAAAGTTTTGGTATGCTTCTGTAAAGTTTGGAAAAGTTTTTTTCCTGATTTTATTTGTACCCGTTTCAATAATAATAGTAAAGATATATATTGTTTTTACTATTTTACTACAGACATATCGCGTAAATTGAAACACAACATCTTACTAATAGGTAACAAAATATATACCTAAGTATGTAAAATGAAAATATTGCTGGTAGCAGCTCTGAAGCAATTAAAAGTTTAAACGACGCAACACTGAGAGAGATCATCTCGTATTACTAAAACGAGATTGTCTGATGCTAAAGTGAACCAACAACTGCAAGCACTTTTACAATATAATATCAAATTAATAATTTCGAGTCATCAAATACAATTAAATAATAATTAATAAAGGCATCATATTCAATAAAGCAACGTAAGAGTTTTGATTTTAAAAAATGTTTTTAATTTATGAAATGTAAAAAAATAGATACTAACATGTAAACAAGAATATAAAATGAATTCACTACAACAATAATTAACTTAGAAATTCATATTATGTTGCCATCGATACCCTCTCAATCGAGGCTTCGCAAAAACTGCGATAACTCGAAGAAGTTAAGCGATTAACACTAGAAAGACGGGAAAAACGCGCTACCTACAATGACGGCCGATGGTCATATGACACTTCAGCATAACAAAGACTCTAATTATGTATATGTTTATATTCAAATTAAATAATAAATATTACATGATAGGAAATATATTGCCGATTACAGATCAAATAAAACATTATTCGTAATTATGTAATTGCAATAAAAAATAAATATTTAAAGTTTTGCGGTATCGTCATATTTGTTTAGTTGCCACTGCCATTGTTGACCTTTTGAAGAGTTACAATCTTTTTTTTTCTCCTATTTTTACAATGTCTTTGATGACATCTGTCATCTCACCTGCAGCAGCATTATGCAGTGGTACAAATTACAGTATAGTTTCAGTAGTGGATTTCTCTGAAAAATTCCCTCGAGTACTACCTAAAATAGCTAAACTAAAAAAAATCTTTTAGCTTTTTTTATTATTTCTAAGTACATATAAAGTTTTTACATTTAGACATTGACTCCAGAATAACATTAGATAAGTGTACACAGAAACAAAAAATATATATTCCCACGGAATAAGATCTCACCCTATGACCCATTTTTTTGAAGTATCTATTTATTTCTAGAATAGATCACAGGGTTATATAGTTTTATTATGAAAGCTATTATTATAACCTGATGAACTAACGCCAGGTACAGTTCGTCACCAAAACCATTTTCACCAGTTTATTGTTGAGTGGCAGCCAAAGGCACGGTTACTGACTGAACGGGGCTAAGAAGCTACAGAAGTATCTGAATTTCTATCCTTAAGTTCTTATGGCAATACTACATCTTCAATTATAATACCCGATTGGTTTTCGGACAACAATTGTAGTCATATCAACATTAGTTTTACACAAATACACGAGGTAACTTTTTTTAGAAATATGAACTATAATCAGAAATATTGATACAATAAAAACTCATAAGCACTCAAAATATAATCTGAATGATGTACCTACATGTGAAAAACGATCTGTTAATAAAATTAATGTAAACATTATTATCGTAATCACAATAACAATACATACGTCTGTCAAGGTGTCTTATGACTGGCGCCGTCTTTGTAGGTGAATGTTATTTTAATTCATATTTCTATAAACAAAGTACAGTCTAAATATTTTTGTCTGCATTACAATCGTAATTGATTAAAAGTCACGAAATATTAAACTGTATAAACAAATAGGGACAAAATTATCAGCGTTTCAATTTCAAAACAGGGTCAAATGACACCGGCCGTCTTTCTAGTGTTAAGCATTGAGGTGACGGGGCCAGCGTGGTTCTGACAGTTTGACCGCTTACTTGTCAAAGTGAATTTAATGAAACCCATATTACTCTAAACAAAGACATAAAATTTAGCATCATTATCAATGTTACAGAAAAAAAAATTAACGCTATAGCTACTAATTTGGTCAAAAATAATTTCAAAGCAAGTAAATCTTATATTACTGATACCTCTGTTACAAAGTCAGGAACATACGACCACCGTATGGAGAATAAATAACGACGGCACTTACCTACGAACTGAAAGCCTTCCGACGTCCAAATAGCCATTCCTATACAATACTGAATATGTAAACGAGTAAAATTGTACAACATGCTTTCACAATGTATTTAAAATATTGAAAAATGAAGGAATGAAACTGCCAGCACTTAAGTTATCTTTAAAATTAACCTAAAAAAATTGTTGCCTCTTGTCTACAACTAGCATGTGGCGTTAAAAGTATAAATAATAGTACTTTTTAAATACATTGATTAGACCCATATTGATACAGGCTTTTATCGGCTTTTCTCTATTGTTAGTATACATTTCCGCACCGCTAGCCAACATTTTCATGTCTGTTGTTCGATAGCAATTAAAACTTTAAATGATGCAACGACGAGATGCTAAATGAAACAGCTTCATTTAAGGTAAACGGTGAGCTAATATCCGGCCAACTCAAGTGTTACTTGTATTATTCTGTGTCGTAGTGATATTGCAGATGTCCATGGGCGTCGATGATCACCTCGGTGTTCCCGCTGCTCGGTTGCCCCTTTTCTTATAAAAAATAAAATAAAATAAAGTATTCCTAATCATATTTGATTGGTTATTCTGTTAAAAATACGCTACATTAAAAAAAAACTAAAGGTCGTCTACGCTTCTGTGGTTCCTCTGGTATTGCAGATGTCCATGGACTCGACGATCACCTCGGAGTTCCCGATGTTTGTTTGCCTTTTTTTATAAAAAAGAAGGTAAGATTAACTACCACGCTCTTACGGTGAAGGGAATCATCGTGATGGAACCTGCACATATCGGCGAAGAAATTCAAAGATATGTGTAAAGTTACGCAAAATGCGCGCTAGTCATGGAGTTACGGAAAATGGAACCCATCATGGGTCCAATTACACTACACTACTACATTAAACAGAAGATTTTTTAATAGAAAACATTATTTTAATGTCAGTTAAAATTGACAGATTAATTTAATGGACAAGTCTCTTCAATTCCAAAAGGTGTTGAATAAATTGGAGATAAAGTCACGAGCGCTGCTATAAAAAGCTTCCATCATGTTGAGTGAACGATGTTCGAGTGATTATTCGTATTGTGACACAATTTCATCTGACATATGACTTACTTTAGTTATTTCAACTACAATTACTTTGAAATAAAATTAGTCATTACATTAAATAAAAAAATATTAACTTAATAACTAATCCCTTGCTTCTGTCTGTTACTATTTAAGTATACAGCAATTGCAGGAGTGAGGATGACTTTGTGGTTATATTAATATCGCACAATATATGTAGTAACATTGTTGAAAACTTGGGGATTACCCAACGTACGTTCGCTACGAAGCGATTCTTAAGCGAACGTCAAAATTGTATCGAATTGACAATAACGTTCGATATCTCACACGCGACTTATCGAATGTCAATGTCAGTTTCAGACATTTTCGCCAATCGAAAAGTACTTCGGGTAGCCCCCCTTGTTCGTAGAGCCAAACAAGATCGACTTTAGAATTGTTACAATAAAAGGTTAGTTGAAAATATACATAGAATTATATTATCACGATGATTAAATTTGAATCCCAAGAGCGTAATTCGAGCAGAATACCGTCGTATCGTTTGCATTGCCAATGGCTGCACAATTTTATGAACGTAATGCTGGTTTTTCTCTAAATGTTTTTATTGCAATATTTCGCCTTTTCCGTTGTTCTACAAATAAAAATAACTTGGTAACATTAAATAAATCGAATATGAAGCCTATCACGGAGATTCCTAGCTATTTTCTCTACAATTTTCCTAAAAAAAACAATTAATAACAGGTACAGACATATAACGACTTAAATTCCCCAAAAACTGGTTTTGTCCTGAAAACTTTTGCAATTTACCTGAAAAGTCTGACACCGACGCGTCTGTTTGTGAACATTTTGAAAAATATGCGATTAACTTTACTTAACTCTTTTAAATTTAAAATAGATGACATATGAGAAGCAATTTATTGGTTCTTTTATATTTTCCAACAAAGTAAGCCATCATATTGTTAGCAACTATTTTATTATACGTTGAAATGGTTCATGAAAAAATGTAGTCTGTAGTTTTAAGTCGTAATACGTATCGAAAACTGAACCTATCCAGCTATGCACAACAAAATTACTTGTTTCGTTGTTAAATTGTATCACAGTAAGTTGACACAAAAATAAATAAGCACAGCACTCAGTAACGACCACTAAAAGCCTTCCGGCGTCCGCACAGCGTCGTCGTGTCACTTATAAAATACATGTAGTTCTACACATAATAACCACTTTTAAAAAAACATTATATTGAAAATTAGACGATATTTCACCAATTAGTCATTCTGTCTCTATGCGTCATTTATTTATTCAAGAGAGGTCTTACTGACTGGTCGCAATCTCTTTTCTGGACCATCTAATGGAAGGTGTCCGGTATTTGTGAAATTTGCAGCAATTTCTCCACAACTTCAAACTTAAATAAATTGTTTTAAAAGGTACACCATAATTTATTGCATAATAATATATTTATTTTAAAATTGGTTACTATTTTTAATTAATTCCTGTGGCGCATGCATTTACTGTGTCGTCAAATGAAAAGCCGGTTGGCAGACGTAGGCATCCATTTTCAGACCTTTAATGTTTGATAAACGAGCGTGCGCCTGTGAATCACTGAGACCGAAATTCCAATCAGTCCTCTCCTCGCATCGGATACTCGAAATAAATAAATGCATTCGTATTTATGATACAATTTCGCTGCAATTAACATTTCCGTAAACATTTTCTGTTTATTTTAATGTACGTTTGGGGTTTAATGATGTGAACAAAATGTTTCACAACATAAGTACTTTTTGATATTAATACGCTCATAAATTAACAATCACTTTTCAATAGTTTTAAATAAAAAATTGAGAATTTTTGTGGTGTTGTGGAAATTAATAATAATCCGTTAAATATTTAAATAAAAAATATCAATAATGTTCGAAAGAGATACCACCTCTACCTCTAAAAAGATACCTCTATTAAAATAATAATGTAATATCAAAGAAATCTTGAATTTATTAATAATTTGTAATAATTTAATTAATTAAAAATGTTTTTTTTGTAAAATAGTCAGATTCAATATAAATGTTTCATATTTTTTAATTAAACGCCATCTATGTAAGATATGAGATAATTTAGGGCACGAAGACAAGCCCTCATTGTATTTGTATTAACAAAACCATCACGAGATGGCACTAAAAACAACTCAACTAGCGACATCTATGTTCTCTTTATTGTATTACACTCATATGGCTTTCCTTTTCTTTTCTTTTCTAGATGGCAGTACAATAGCTCTTCAAACGCAAAATCATAATTTTCACTTTAAATTAAATAAATATTAATAGAACTTCTTCAAATATTATATTCATAAATGCTAATAAAAAAAAACACTGATTAATATATTTATATAATTATCACTCAAGTTTCGGAATTCTACTCAGAATTTTTTATCAATAATTTCTATTTTACTTACCTACGAATGTAACCATTTAAACATTTTGTTGAATACATTATAAAATTCAAAATATTTAGACATTAAATACAATGGTCACTGAACATATTCGAAATGGGCGACATTTATTACACATATCAGATAACTATAACTAGCTAAATGTTGGCATGCCCATTTACAAGATGTGACGAAACAAATATTATGTAGTTTTAGTTTACATTTTAACGGGCCTTTGCAATAAATGTCAGGCCATGTATGGAGCGGACACACATTTTGGATAAGCATTAAGCACTCCCACTGATCAATATTAACTTCTCAAGTAGTATTATATCATTCTTTATCAACGAAAATCGGTGTCCAACTCTTTGTTAATTTCAAGGATTTTTCACACTATTTTACCACATTTTAAAATACTTATTTTCTTTATTTGAAGATATGTAAATTAATTATTATGTTATGATAAAGGGATGACCGTGTATGCCATTAGTACACAACAGCTAGAAAAAGCCAACGCATACGACAATATGATCATTATAAATAACTTGGTTTAAGATGTAAGAAGGCAACTCTTGTCCCCGTCATATGTCTGCACATCGTAAGTCGCCCTCGGCTGGTTAAGGGATTTCATATGCAAACCGCTTCCCTTTGATAAATTGCCCTATTATTTAAAGATTCGACGGGAATGATAGAGATTTTTGCCTTATCGAAAGTCATACTTTAAATTATGATGGAGTCTTCACACATGTAACAATTTATTTGTTGTTTTTATATTATCATAATTTGTGTAACTATTAAAATTTAAATTATTAATGAGGAGATTCTCAATTATATTCAATCAAGGTAAAGTAATATAAAGTAATTAAGACAACCAATAAAAACAGGAAATGTTGCATTGCTTGACTACATTCTAAAAGAATAATAAGGGAACACTTGTTAAGAGACTATATGAGATGAAAATGGGTATGGAATTTGTCTTCTGACCAAATCATTGTAATTTCTGCTCCCATTTCTGGCGAGACATTTTAATAATGCGACACTCCATGCTTAATCAAAACTGTAATAGATATGAATTCAAACTCTCTGTTAAACCATTTTTTATTCAAACATTAAAAAGTGTGGTTGTCCAGTTTGAGATTTTTAGTCATAAATCTTTGCTGAAGAACTTTGTATGTTGTGACACTTTTGACTGTAAAAATTGTAGACACGTAAGCGCATTAATAGTCTAAAAACATAGTTCTATGAACTGTGAGTGTCCTTTGCTTAAACACTACTTTAAAAACTCGAAATCTACAATTTCTTATTACACATAACATTACCCTGGAAATTATATTGAATATTTGGGCTACAAGTCATGTTCATTTAACAAATCGTACGACCTATAAATATTTATTGCCCTCATTAGTAACAATGTCCCCGAATTAACTCATCGCCTTGTTCCTTTCTGTTTCTGTAATTCGATAAGAAAGTGACATTTATTAGAATTGCGTCTATATCTGTCAGTGTTGCTATAACGCCGGCAAGGCGGGCAAGTCGGGAGATGTTCCCGTTATTTTTTAATACTTTAGAGCGAGTTTATGACAACATTATCACGTTTTTATAGTTTCACTCTCACCTCGTTACGTTCCCGGACACGATCAGTATTTAGGAGTGAATTAAGTTTGACAAAATAAAATACTTAAGTAATACATTAATAAGTTCAACATTTCACTATCACTCTACGAAGTTATGAAGTAAGAAGTAAAAATGTAACATAAATATAAGTACTTAGGCAAATAAATCACTTTGAAGTTTAAAAGCTATGTAGATAGATTTTAAGTATAATAAATATTATTTACAATCTTAGAGAATAATATTATCACATTACATAAAAAATCAATGCATAGTAGGCAAAAAAGGCCAGCTTAACTAAGTTGCTTAAAAGCGTTTCGGTCTTCTGTTTTGATATGGTCGAATTAGTTAGTTTTACGCATCTGCCTAAAACCACCTTATCCTGTCTATCCGTAACATCAGAGTGATGCGTGACGTACAACCCTCTCGTGGGTGCCGGCAAACCGTTAAAATGAGTAATGACGATCAATCTTCAGAGGTGCTAAACATTTCCACTTTAACAATAATTTACTTTTTACAAGATATTTTAAGTTGACTTGACTAGCTTCCAAGTAGTTTGTGTCAAATAGTAAGTTTCAAAACATACAGAAACAAGTTGTAATAAATATACGTGACAAAGTAAAAGATGATTTTGGAAATGGAAATTGCTCTAAATTATTGTGAAAGATATCGAAGAAGTTGTAAAATTTTATTACGAATTCGTTAACACGTCTAAAAAAGTAATCTAAAACTTATTTTGTTTCGTGTTTTCACATTCACAGTTGTAAAATGATGATTCGTATTTTAAAAAAACCGGTAAATATAAAATGTTATTGATAATCATACGCTTATAAACTTAGATTCAGTAGTAAATGAACCATGCTAGATGTGTTTAGGGTCTGCATTTGTAATTGGATAAAAATACATATTTTTTATTTTAATTTCTCGTGTCATTACCTTTATAAAATCTTAAACCAGTCACTCGTAATAAAATCATCGTAACTTAGACATAATAAAACTAACACAAATGATTTAATAATTAACAACTAGACTAAAATGTTGCGAACTCCTGACTTAACAAATAAAACGTGCTTATTAAACTCTTTAGACGAATGTGAAAAAGCTTGATTATCATTTAATTTCATAGTTAGGAAAGGCTCATTGATTGTGAGTGCAGCGCGTGCGTCGCGCACCTGCTTCCGTCGCTGATAGGGTTAAATCAATATTTGGATTAAAATATTTAAATTTCTCCAATACTTTTTACTTTATTTCATAAAACAAGATGTTCCTTTTGTGATGTCGACTATTTGATATTGTCACTTTGTTTGCTGTACGCATGATTGAAGACGTTTAGTTTACAATTTATTTAAGGTGCATAGTTATGAATATGATTTTAATAACAAATAAACCAGACTGTACTATTTATTGTGTATATCCGTATATTGGGTAGCTTCAACTTATCGCTCATCGGCCTACAACTTAATATTGTGGAAGTTATAACAGTATTAATACGGGTCGAATGTTTGACAGGCACCTCCAAGTTGCAACTAAAGTAAACAATGGAAAACTAACAACGAAAAAAAGTTGTAATTTTCTTTTCAAACAAATACAACTGATTAAGTTATTCAAAGGAGAATATATCGTGCATTTGATCGAGTCTCACGGATAACAATCAAAGTTGAGTTCAGTTGCACGGGCAGCTTTAAAAATGGGAGGTAGCAAAAAATCAATAAAAGAAATATTCCGAGATTGATTGGCCCAGTCTGACCCTTTAGTGATGCGCTCGAGTTTTTTGTACGGCTTTTATAAAAAACGGAATGTATCAGTGTTTATTTGTGACAATTTGCTTTGTCGGTTTGTGCCGATTTACATTTGAAAGAGATTTTTTTTTGTCAAGCGAAGCGACCTGTAACAACACGGTGAGTGACACAGGTATAACTGGATCAATAGTTTAAAGTTTAGATAAACTTGATCATTTTAATCTGAAGTAAAGAAAATACCGTTTCACGTGCAGTATATTTGTTGATTACCTCGATATGTCATCATCTGCTTGGTCCTAGATGTCTGTTGAATTACATTTAATTATATTAAAACAGATATTATAATAATTGATCATATAACTCTCAATTATATCGTTTATATAAAAAAGATACTGATCGATAGAAGACGAGAAAGCGTATTGCTTCGCATTGTATAAGTTCAAACACTAAAAAATAATTGTTTCTTTGACAAAAGTATCAAGACGTATAGAGTCGTTGTATATGAGAAGTTACGGCACTCCGTTCCAGGACATAAGTTCGGGATGAAGACGTAATCATCCATCAATCGTCTCTCGTCACCGGCCCAGGCGACCGCACACCGCACCTTTTGGGAATCGTTAGGGAATCAACTTTACGTCAATTATAAAGCTGGTTATCCCATTCAGCCATTATACACTCGTTAATAAAATTATCTTCATTTTATTTAAGTTTTTTTTCATTATCAAAACAGTATAAATTAAAAAAACCTTAGCGTTATAACATCTAGTACAATGTTGTAAAGAAACAACGTTTAAAAAATATGCCAAATAATAAGTAAGATGTAAAATTAAACCAAATGAGCTCAACAATTGGGCGATATTTTTTGTATCATCTTTAAAATGATTTACCACAGTATTACATAGTTTTTTTTTAAATAATCTCTGAGACAAGCTGCATACTTATACAACGTCAAAGTATTTTAACGTATGCTAAAAGTAAAAAGTATACAAACCTGGCGTGGTCAAATAAAGACGTTCTGTGCGTGCCGCTACTGCATATTACTTCCAGTATATTAACGCATAATAAAATTACAAGAGAACCCAATGCAAATTCGCACGCACAAGTAGTGTAATTGCATCAACGCGAATAAATCAAAGCTTTACCCGAGGAGAAATATAATACTCCTTTTGAAGCGTAAAACTTGTAACCAGTATCGCTCTGTATAAAATTTTGCCAGGGTTTTGAGCAGATTTTAAATAACGTTTTCATATTTCGTATTTTTAACAAATAAATTAATTGGAGACATGAATATAAATAACATAAAATAGGATAATAATGTCAACACAAAAGTATTTTAAGTAATAAGTAAAGATATTAGGTAACATTATTAAAATCATTTTATGAAGTTTCCTAATTCTTAAATTAGTTTTTATGCAGAATTTGTTAATAAACTGGCAACATTGCAAGTTTGTCAGCAATCGGCTTATTCCCCGATCGGACGCGAGCGCAGAGCTACCGCCGTACGCGACGCAATCCACAAACAATATGCACCAATCAGCGTCTTATGATTTATTTTACTTCGAAGTGGCGTGAAGTTATGTAAAATTGTTAATTTATAATCACAAGACGCACGTTCTTACGTTGTTATTGCAAATATCTTGATTTAATTTGCATTATTAAAGATGCATTCTCAGCTTTTCCTAAAGTTAAACATGTTATTTCTTACTTCTTCTTCTTCATTAGACCGAGCTCGCGCAAAAACGGGGATTTTGCTTTGCGTAAGGCCATTTTTTGCGCGACATCGGTCTAATGAACACTTAGGTTTATATATACCGGTAACGTCAGTAACAGATACCGTTAACCGATAGTCAAAAGATTTTATTGTTATACTATTCGTGTGGAAGAAATTAACGTTTAATTCTGATCTTATTTACTTGCGTCTTGACATTTGAATCAAAACGAATGTTTAAGTAATAATTCTAAATTCACATCAAATAAATGTTAATCGAAAATATTATGCAGAATGATCAGGATGTAACAATAATGCTACTATAATATTGGCAATAAAATTCTAGAGCGATATAATACTGTCGAGGTCTACGCGGGCGCAGGCGGGGCCGCTAGTGCGCTCGTAAATCCTACATCCTGGTAGCGCCCACGCCGCGCACCTCAGAAGCTCCCGATATTAAAACCAGATATAATATTTCATTATTACCTATTCGCACTACTAGCGACCAACGGGTCTACCCAAAGTACTTTTCAATTGGTGATATCGTTGACGAAATGAACAAAAATATATGAAACTGACATTGATATTATTAAGCCATGTGCAAGTCACGTGTGAGATATAGAACGTCATTTCAGTTTCAAACATTTTTGACGTCCGTAACCCCCCAGAGCTTGGCAGTGAGTCTGCTTAATTGTTATTTTTATTGAAACCTGGTTAATATTAATTATTGATTTTGAGTTTTCTTTTTATTTATGCCTTTATGAAATGGAGAAAGATGTAGTTTCAATCCACGATGTCAATTATTTCTAACCTACGGCTAGACCTAACCCTATTACACCGAGTTCGCGATAACGCGACTTACGCCGGAGCGAAATCTCCGTATTATCGCGAATTCGGTGTAATGAAGCCTTAGAGTAATACCTAACGACAAAAATATTAATTAAAATTGACCAACCTTGGAGTTAAAATTACAGTTAAAGTTTGACAAATGTGTTATTGTGATCAATCTTAAATGATCTTTGATGATCTCTGCTTGTGTTTAACTTATTAAGTAAACCCAAGTTACAGAGGTCAAGATCCACGTCAAACTTCTCTTAAGCAATTAATTATTAAGTTAAAAACAACAGATAAAATAAATATAAATGATTTGAATAGTTTTTATTATTTCAACACAGCAACAAAATATTTCTCTCCCATTTTCCAAATGTTCGTGATAAGCCTTTAGAACTTTGTTAGAATTAGCTAGATCGCGCTTAAGTGATAGAAGTTTAAAAATAATTTTCTCATACACAGGTAGCATTGTTACTGAATCAAATTGAACTTGGGATTTAAAGGCACATAATAACAGAGATGTTTTCGACCACAAAAAAGGAAAATCGAAAGTTTGCGGTCGGTTGACTGTTGAAAAAAATTAATATCAGATTCATGTTCATAATTACATTACCAATACAATTATTAGAAATCAAAAGTACACCTGTTGTAACCCGTGATTCGATATTTTTTTATATGAACCTTTCACAAATTTACATATCTCCCACATTTGTTAACCACAATAAGTAAACCTTTTCGAAATCTACTGTACGAGGGAAAGTCACCAAAATAATAGGGATTAAGTAAATTATTAATCTATTTAAAGCCAAGACCCTCATCTAACAACTACATTTTGTAAAATTATAATCATAAAAAGGATTATAGATTTAAGTAAAATGATACCTAGAAATTAATCTATTAGAAATTCGCAGAAATCATGAAAAAATGATTAACAATTAATTTGATACAATCTAAGGGATTTAACAACAGTTAAAAATCATTTCTGAGCTTGAACCGTGAGGTTATCTATGTTATTTGTTTATGGTTACGTTTACAAAATTAATGGTATATCAGATTTAAAAGGTTACACAAACAGAAAACTCAATTTTTCAACAGGCTTAATTTTTGCAGTTAAACTTTTAAAGAAACAAAAAATAATTAAGTATAGGTTTGCAATTTTGGGTTGTTACTTGGGTTCAAAGTAAGTTCCGTGTTCAGATACCATTCAAACTTAGGCTACTAATAAAGGATTAAAATGTACGCACTAAAATAAAATAGTATTAGAAAATAAAATAGTCGCGGGGCATAAAGATGTTAACGACTATGACTTAAGAAAACGGTCAAGGGAAATGATGGCTCCCTATCGAATCTCTCAATCACCCTTTATTAAGGTAATGAAATGGATTTATACTATCGAAAGGGATTTTATGTCAAAGTGCAGTTCATTGCCACCTGACAATGTCGATGAGACAATGTAATTTTATGCTCAAATGAACCTCACCCGAAGTGGAACTTGCTCGGGAAATTTCAATGGCTACATTAGTGGGTTCCGTGCCTTGTCCGCGCGTCTTTGTCCACACTCCGAATTGCAGTTATGCTTTATATAACAACAGAAGCGTAACGACTTTCCACATTTACCTCTTCCTTTGCATCATAAAGACTTATTTCGACACAAAGAAAACACTAAATATTCGAAATCCATTATAATTGTTGACGAATTAAAATATGTAGGATTTGAAAGTTAATTTAAATACTACAAAAATCTGTAATAACGTGAGGTACAATTTCGTCCTTCGTG
>QDHC01006953.1:422653-440729 GCA_013186455.1 Papilio dardanus tibullus | reverse complement strand
TTGCAGTTGTATGGAAGGCGCTGTCTAATCACCGAGCGATCATTAAATCCAAGCAATAACTCTCCTACATAGTAGCGAGCATACATACGAGTAAAGCCATAATTCTTTGTTAGGTACCTTTGTAACTGGCCACGGAGATTGATGAAGGCTCGCCTTAGGTGGGCCTTGTTAATAAGCTTTCGGTAATTCTGTCTTGCCTTTAAAGTAATGATCACTGAGATTGATAGAAATTAATGATTTCAATATACGATATTCTATCAAAGATTTTAAATGCTTCAATATAATCCTATAACAACATTTTTATAACACCACACAACTAGAGAAAGAAATGGAGAACCTATGACTCTTATTTTTTTTTTCAGTAATTGTAAGACAAAATAATTATTCCTTTAGACATGCACCTTGCTAATTGTTTCCTTGACAACATTATTGGAAATCGCTTTGCATGTATGTACCAGTTTACTTGAACCAGATACTAGCGACATTTAAGTTTAGTTTAGTTTACTTATTTATTATTTGCTCTCGAAACATAAACTAGATTACAATAAAAGGAAAATAAATTAAAAAATTGTCAATGGAAATCACGTGCTGTGCTTAAAGAAATTTCTTAAGCATAATAGTACCAATGTGTTCTCCAAAACGCTTTAAAATGATTGTTAGGCGCGAAGGTACCGCAGCATCGTTAATTAAGGGCGATAATTTGACACGCACTGACAGCTAATATTATATTGAAATTGATTTGTGTTCAGAGTTGAATAAATTTTGACAGAGTCAATAAGCCACTGCTCTTTCACACGGTTTAAGGAACATTTGATTTTATGTTACGTGAACTTGGTAAAAAAAAATATTAACATTTTGTTGAGCTTCTTCCAATATGTAAAAAAAGAAATCGAGTTAATATTTAAAACGATATTAGTTAAACAACTTTTTAAATGACACTCTAAATTATTAAACTCTTTAAATAATTAAGCCTTCGCCCAATTCTTTAGATAAAGAACTTTAAGGGGGCAATCGAGCAGCGGGAACGCCAATGTGAGCGTCAACGCTTTAAACTTTTTAATTTTTCTGAGATTATTAACGTTCAAATTAAATAAAACGTAATACTTATTAATGATTGCATTATTTCTCATGTTATAATTACAATGATACAGACAGAAGTTGAAGGCATCCAGAGTTAAGTGTCGATTAATGATTACCGACAGCTAAAGGAAGAATAATTATAAAGGGAATGAAAACGCACAGATCCACTAACATGACGTGTAAGTTACCGCCGACAATGGTGTGAAGATAACAAGACAGGAACCTGTTTAAAATTCCTCTAATCGAATATGGCCTTTATGGTTGTCTTTAACACGATTATTATATTTTAAGAGGTCCCGTGTGACTTGCACTTTGTGTGTATCGGCGAGGTACGCCGTGAGGTGTCGAACTGTCGAATAATAGCTTTGCGTCGGAGTGATTGATTAATGACAGAGCCGGCGAAAACAGACTGGCTACCTAATTAAATACTCCCCCCGACCGACCAGAGCGACGGCGGCCGCGACGGGAGCATAATGTGAAGATAGTATAAGAATGATTGACTAGCAATTGACTCGCTCGCCTCATTGTACCTTACTGCACGAGTACTCTTATATTGAGTACCAGAGTATTCTTTGAATCGTATTCCATGACTAAGTATATCACTCCGTCTAAATTGATCAGGTCAGGTCAGTTAATATCCAAAAATGTTATTATAAAACTGAGTTAACATTAGAAACGGATATTTCGCTTTTGAAGCGCACTTAACAAGAATAATTAAGAAAAATTACATTCCACTGTACAAAAATACGTTGTCAAACATTTTCGATTTGTTGAAATGTTAATTTTATCGTTTGCGCATTCATATTTATTTTTTTGTTTATTTGTGTTTTTTAATAAATAAAATAATTCCTTTATGCATGAACATTGAATAAAATACTGGTCTTATATAAAATTGTAAGTTCGCAATTTATTTAGTTGATAGTCGTGTACGTGACATTGTCATAAATGACACAAACAAGTTTATTTTATCAATATAATTAACAAAGTTATTAAAACCAAAATGGTATACTTACATACATCTAAAAATGTGAAACTAATAAAAAGTGTGATTACTGATTACTCTAACTCGTCTGATATATCGCCTTGTGAATATATGAAAAGCTATATTGAATCCTGGGACGACCCTACGGATGATTCAAAACTTTGTTGGGTTGTGGAAACATTTCTCGGTATTATGAAACACGACAAATTCTTAAAGCAGACAGTTGAACTGTTTCCGTCGGAACTAGACGACGATGATAAAGATTATTTGTTGATTATATTACATGGTTTAATCTTTCAAATTCAGCCATCGGATATGACTTTATTGTACAAATGTTTGTCCAATTTAAGTAAAGATATATTGAATTCCCTGACAAGTTCTTTGAAAACTTGTTCTTTTCTAGATCAGATATCAAAAATAGCACAGCAGATTTATGATACAAATTATATTACCGAACATATAATAGGACCACTTTCGGACTGGCAACCTACTATGAATAAAATGGCACAAATGTATGCGGAATATTTAGCCAAAATAGAAAGCTTAAAAATAAAACAACCCACTAAACCTATTCAACCAAATGTGTTGACAAGGAGGAATAAAAAATCAAGTGGGTGGGATTACCAGAAAATGTTTCCAATAACTCCACCTAATTCATTATGTGACAAACCTAAACGCATGCTCACGAAAAGTGTAATCGATACAAAACTTAAACAAGCCTTTGATTTTAACAAACAAAAAGCTATGAAGCTTTTGAATGTAATAAAAAGCGAAATGTATCATTGTCCCCAAAAACGTCATTATGAAAAATCAAAACAATGCATCAACTTACAACAAGATACCGAACACGACTGGAAAAAAACTTTTGCAAAATCTAACCAAAGGATTTGGAGAAAATCGTCATCAGTGCCAGTAAAAGAAAATATAGCTACTTTAAAACGGTATAATGAAAGAATGAAATTAACTGAACAAGAGGAAATTCAATGGTTGAAAAATTTATTATGCAATTGTAGAAGTTTAACCAAATTTCATGAGCTAGAGGAGTACGAGCGTGAAGAAAGGGAACGAGATCGCATACTTGACATAGAAAAAAAACATGTACAAGGTCAAATCTCATTCGAAGAGGCTCTGTTGGCAAAGAAAAAAGTTCAAGAAGAAAATAAAAAGAAGTACGAAGAATTTATGAAAGAAAAGGAATTATGGAATAAAGAATTGGAAAACTGGAATCAAGAACAAATCGAAAACAACCGCAAGCAATTTGAAAAACTATCATTAATTGAATTAAATGTGCTGGAGGCACGCAAAAAAGTTGCAGATAAAAAGAAAGAAGAGGCAGATCTTATTAAAAAGGAAAATGAGACATTACACTTACAATCCTTACAAATGAAACAAGAAGAGTTAAAGCGTAAAATTCAAATGATTAAAGAAATTAGAATTTTGTCAATCATAGCCAAGAGAGCCAAGCTTCCTAAAATCATTGATTTAACAGAAACATCAGGGATTGGTTTGTTATGTGAAATGTCGATGGCGGAACTGCAAGAAAGGTTAAGTTCTATGAAGATGCACGTCAAAGAAGAGTTAGAAGCAAAAAGCAAATTTATCAAAGAAAAAAATGTTGCAACAAAAAAGTCACTAGAAGATACACGAAAGAAAGTTGCAGAGTTCTTAGATGAAAGAAAGAAACTACGAAAAAGTATTAAAAGTATTAAATCTGTAAAGCCACCAACCGATGTATCATCGAAAGAAATAAATGATTTGAAAATGGTTTTAGAAGCCAAAAGAAAATTACGCCAACAATTAAGTACTTAATAGTATAATTTATTTCATTGTCGTGGTTTTTTGTCATTTATTTCCGGAAATATTAAAAACAATTATTTAAAAACATGTCTCTATATTTGCAAAAATAAAACTGCTATGAATGTATACAAATACTAGGTAATGTACAATAGATTTTCATCATCGACAGGAAATTTAAATCAGGTACTTATAAACGTTTTAATGACGCACACGTTAAGAATATTGCAAGCGAATATTGTGATAAGACTAATGGTGTCTTCAGGCAATCAAGATCGATGCGCATGCGTGAATTGGTTGCTGAACTTAATTAGAACCTGGCAAGAGAAATATTAGCGATTCAAATTTATAGTCCTAGTCTGCCGCATGCTGTAATATATGACCGTACAATGACTTCATTTAGCTTCGCTGCGAGTCATAGTAAAATTATTGTTATAACTTTAGTGTCCTCATAGACAATATTTCTTATCCATCAATAACACTGAGCAACACAGCTCCGTTACAATCAACATACTGTCACATATATTATTACATTAATGTGAACTTGTTTAGGCACACGCGCATTCAAAATATCGACATCACCATAATACTACAAATTACGTGACAATGTTCTCAAAATCCAAAAAACCTAGTCGATATAATTTGGATTAAGGCAATAAATAAGCCGAGGTCGCCTGTTCATTTGTATCGGCGTATAATTTAAATTCTTTAACGCCAATGTTCAAGATTACGCGGCGAGATAGAGGCGCGGGCGCCCGTGTCGCGCCAACAACCACCAAATAAATTTATATTTCCGACCGACACCGAACCGACTTCTCTCTTTGTAGATAATTCGGCCGGTAACGTTGAATGACTCTATTAACAGCTTCCCTTTTAGGGATAAATGTCGACTTTGGCCTGTATCGACGTTTCTCGTATGTATAGTCCGGCTGGATATTACAAGAGGTACGAGTAATATAATTTGTGGATCGGATTCATGTTCATATCTATAGAAGACTCGTGTTACAATACTTATAATATTGTTATCCAATAATAAAGAAATATTTAAGAATAACTGGTGACTACTTTACACTTTAATTTATTGACACATTTTCTCATTAAATAGACGAGAGTGACATGGATTTACTTTTATTAAATTCGTTACTTCAATGTTAACTTATACGTTGTAAAGATCGGCTTCGTATAAAATATAGCCGTATACCTAATTAGGTGTGATGCATCCGTTTTATATTTAAAAGGAATACTACGAATAAGTGCCATCGTTTGAAGATTTACCTGATAACAGTAAAACGTCAATAACCACCTAATTGGGAGAGAACACTCTGCCCACAATCGCCGGACCCGTCCCGAGTGAGAAACAAATAAATATTGTAACACACATCGAGATAATTCGACCGATAACTTAATGTGCTTACATTTCGAATCTGCTCATGGTTTTATGGGAAACTACCTACAACTTTATCAGTTTTAGTTCGTTTTTTATTCTCGGAATGACCTAATTAAATAAGAATTATTTCGGAATAAATAAAGTATAAGAAAAAATAGTAATTTTACTACAAACTTGATTGTCTAATAATAAGAATTGTTACAATTTTTCGACAATATAAAACTTAGTTTTTAGAGGTTCTTGGACTCGGTTATCTAGATTACCATATTGGTAAATCATATGTTATTTAACACAGTCACGGCCACGTAACATATTTTTCTATAAAATGGAGAATAACCAAACACTACTGGAGTAGAAATACAATTATGTTTATTTAAGTATCTCAAACCCGTATAATAAAAATAATCTGTTCTCATTCATTCGATAACCACACTTAATTAGAACCCAAAAATGTTAAGTAAGTCGATGTTAACAAATCTCTGTGAATAATAAAGTAATTAGGTGTATTGTGTTTTGTTGAGGATTTCGACTTAGCCATCGCAAGAAATGTCTATAAAGCCTTGTTCGCATCAGGATAGTATTTTAGTCAAGTAGCAAGTATCTGAACAAAGGATTTACTAATATACTCTATTAAAATGTTGCTGTTGGAGCTGTTTAGTAACTAAATTACTTGTTACTCGACAGAAATATTATCATGATTAACTCACATCGGTAACCCAGAGGGGTCTGCATAGATTATGGATTTGCATTCACCGCGGTTCCTGCAAACAACACTTTTTCTACAATCTTACGTCGACTCAAGTAAAATGGTGAAGTACTTATTCATCAAATGATGCGATGTTTAAATGTATATTAACCCTTTTTGCACTTTTTATACTACGTCACTGGATTTTCACGTTGAAATAGAATAGAAAGGAAGAAGGTGAGATGCGGCGCCGCGTTCCGAAAAAAAATGGCGGATTAGTGATGTGCACTATCGCGCCGATGGATCACTAGTATTTGACTAGTGATGTGCCGCAACACGATATAATGTTGTTTGTGGTGGCGCGGGCAGCAGTGTCGCGCTCGGTGCTTCAAACGACACAAAATTTATTGTTATTGGATCTGCGCGCGTACATGCATCCACACTCCGCGGCTATCACGAACTTACAACTTTATCGAAGCCGCACTATTCTCAAATGAACCAAAAAAAACACCTCGTTCTACCATTATCATTTTAACTGACGTAATAAAATATTTCTATCAGGAATTTTACAATAATCACTTTTGTATATGACTGTACAGTTGCCATACAGTCGTGCCTGAAAACTCTTTGACTTAATTCATCAAAATAAAATACTAATACTCACTAATTATTAAGGACCGGTATGAACTTTATGACTTTCCGTAATATTTTTTTGTTTTGTGTTTAAGATGGATAGATTTTTTTCTTTTTTTCGATATTTATTTAGCATAAAAAAAATAATTCATAGTTTAAATATACTAACACTATATAAGAAGAAAACTCCATTTGTAAGATTAAAATCTTGCAGTATAGGGTTGTTTTATGCAATTGAAGACCATTATTGCTACGCTTAGCGACTATGACAATTTGTTGAACTACTTAATATGGTTATTACCTTGAAATATGCGTTTTTATTATTTTAATAAATGTTAAATTAACTTATGTTTTGATAAGTTCACATTATCGCATTAAATATTTTATTTATTCAAACACATTTATAGACCTACACAATTATATTATGTCTTAATCATAATGGCCTTGGAAGGCATTAAGAGACACTAAACAATGGCCCTGAATTTTTTTCTAAAGCTAACAAGCTAACGTGATTTAAGTATCTCAGACGCAAGTATAATTCAATTATGTAAATGTAAACGCATCACTGCGTAATGTAACCTTAAAGCATTAGAGAAAATTACATGTAACAATGTTGTCTTACATAAGCATTAATCGATTGTATTTTCATGTAGCCATTCCGCTATTCCGTTTTAATAAGAGCAAAAACGACATGAATTGCACAAATACGACGTTTACTATGTTAGACTCTGTTTCCAGTGTAAAATTATTAAGAAGAACTTTTATTTCTTACTTAACAAAGTGTGAAAAATAAAATTATTGTTCAGTACAGATGTGCACTTTGGTTTGTCATATCGGATTACATTTTAATTTGGCAGGAACAGGTAATTGTAGGTAGATGATTGACGATTTTTGTTCTCCGCACTAGTGGGTAGATTGGAATACCCCTCTGATACGGTTGAGCGCAGGGCTCGCGGTGTGTGCGGGGAGTGAGGTCGTCGGTCACCAGTCGCATCTAGAACATCATCGCAATAACGCTTGACAACGTCGCGGGGTCGCTGGAGGTTTTCGATTGCTATTTCGGTCCGCGATTACTGGAAGCGGTGCATCATTGACTGTTGGACTAAGCATTATTGACTTCACTGACTCTGACAGAATTACCAGGCACCTGGAGGCAGTGAAACAGGGCATCAAGGTGTCAAATGCCACTCTATTCTTTCATTACAATGTTACGTCATCCTGCGCAGGCAGAGTAGCGGGCAAAAGTTAGTAATTTCATAAAGTACCAATCGAGATGACTTGCGGCAGTTCCTTTGTAGTTAAAAGCCCGCTTAAAGTCACATATCGAAGAATTAAACTAAATAACATTGTTAAAATACCCGACGTGCTATAATTCGACAGGGAATTCCTAACGTTTCTAATTGGTACACGCTTATAGCACAGAACAACGAAACAAAATCATACAGAGATTTACCGTCGAGTTTCGTCCAACCTTAATGTTTTTGTGCGAGCTCTCCTTTCTCCAACATGATTATCGATATCCGGGAAGACCGAGTCCGAAACTTTTTACTAACAATGGACGAAAAAGGATAATTGTTTTCAATGATATGAATATAACGATTGTGAATTTAAAGGTGTGTTTCTTAAAGGTATATTTTTATCGTCATTTAAGAAAAAAATCTATTTGATGTGTGATATTAATTTGTTACCTTTTTATAGAAGTCGAAAGAGAAAGCATTTTTTTTTATTTTGCGTATTAATTTATTTGCCTGTGTAAGTCTAAAGATCTATCTTAATAAGAAGAACAATTTCTAACTATTAAGGAAGGTTCCACATTGTTATTATAGTTGTTTTAACAATATTTTCATGCTTAGATTTATTAATGTTTTTACTATTTTGGGATGACTAAAAATTTTGAGGGTAAAGCTAACTCAAGAGTTTCTTATCCCAGGAGTTCAAGCTTTAGGCGTTGCCATTGTAACTCCATTTAAAGAACTTGACTTTGAATTGCATCTTTAGTAAGATTTCTAAAGTTAGAACATTATAGATAACCTTTACTCCTTTAGTTAGGAGAATTGAATTATTAAAGGAGTAATAATATTGGATTATATTTATAAAAATTAAAGACAAAAATCTGATAATTTGTTTATTTTCGTAGGTACGTTTGTAAATTCTCTACTGTATTTTACAATAAAATATGTTTATTTAGATAATAAATAATACAGTGCTCTATCAAGCTTAACCGTTAACTATATACAATATCTTCTAATACATTGTTACATTGGTGCTATCATTTTGTACATTACATTAATTACATTGAACGTTGAATACAAAATGTAAATATCAATTAGTATTAGGTATTTGTCATTCTTTTAATTTACATCCTCGGCTACGGTAAAGTGCGTAGGAACTATTGAGTTGAATGAACCGTGCTTCCACCACTTTGATACTTTGGTAATACCTTGCAAACAATTACATCATCAAACATTTTACTTTAACACCACTACCAAAATAAATTCAACATAATGCAATATGCATTTCAAATTAACTAACCATATTTTATAACTTACATTTTTAACATAACAACATAGCGTCTATACAATAGCAAAAGTTTATAAATAAAGCGACATCGTTTGTGCATAGCTTGAACAGCTAACCATTAATCTCCATTACAATATTTAACAACTTTATTCTCTACATATTTACATACATTTACAAGCAAACGGGAGTATCAACACTCTAGGACGACATTTACATAAAAATATCATATTCGAATATCGAAATTCGATAGAAATGATTTGAGTAGTATATTGAATTTGTAAACAAATACATTATGTAGTCTCGGAACATCAACGGTCGTGCTTTGTGAGTTGTAGAGGCAGGTCACTCGAGGTCAACGGTCGCTGTCGGCACGGGCTCGGCGATCTGGACCTCGTCTTGTTCCTTTGCCTGTCGCCTTCGTCATCGCTCTCGTCGTGGACGTTTATCTCTTCGTCGGAATCCGAATGAGATTCGTAGCCTCGAGCCAGTTGTATAGACTGAGCGGCCAGAAGCGCAGCAGCCGCAGAGTGCGGTACTAGCGCCTTGAATGCGCTGTTCTCTAGTGCAGGGTGAGTCTTAAAGGCACCACTCTCGAAGGGTGCTTGCGTGAGCGCTTTCAGTGCATTGCTCTCCAGCTGCGCCTGGTGGGACAGCGCCTTCAGTGCGTTCGTGTCCTGATGCGACAGAGCTTTGAACGCGCTATTTTCGCCGCCCATTTGGGGAGTGTGGTAGGGTCCGCGGGTAGGGGATAAGGAACGGGAGCGCGAGCGGGAGGGGGAATGGGGCAGGCGGTGCGAGGGCGAGCCGCCACCGCGCTTGAGGAGGTTCATGCGCTGGTGGCGTCTCCACTTGGCTCGTCTGTTGGAAAACCAAACCTGTCAGTAACGGTAAACAAGCGTGATTAGTATTCTGTTCTCGCCGTGTTAACAAATTCATGTATGTAAATGGAAATGAAACGATAGCTCTGATTCGATTAAACCTGTTGACTTTTTTATTCCACGTAATATTAATTGACTTTGAATTCACAGATATTTTATAATGTCTCGTTATGTTTTGAGTTTTATTAAAAATAAATATTTACCTGTACTCTGGCTTCCGAGAGTGACGTCTTCGATGCTAACCGTTCCCGGGTTGAGACGCAAGGATAATGAGATTTTTCGAATTCCTTCTCGAGCTCTTCTAGTTGATCGGGACTAAACGTAGTTCGGTTCCGACGGAATTTCGGTTGCTCGCCGTCAAGAGATCCAGAGTCGTCGCCATCGACATCTGTGAAATTATACATTAATTAAAGGAACTGAAATCAGTTAATTCTTGTAGTTATGCGTGTAGAAAGTGACATAATCTATAAAATATGTAGCAGTTTTTGTCGTAACTCGTACTCACCGACAAGGCCCCGTCCCGAAGACGACAAAAATCCCTGCTGAACCGCATCAGGGTGTTGCATTCCGACAGATGGCGGCACTCCCGGTGGCAGGGGAAGTCCTCCGGGCGACCACACACCACCTCCACCTCCCCAGGGGAATCCTCCATAGGGCGGAGGAGCAGCGTATAGGCCGTAGCCAGCAGCCCTCGCGAACTCCGCAGCCGCTCGTTCCGCCGCCCTGTTCCTCAGTATCCTGTTGATTGACGATACACTCGGTGCCGTGGCGTTCGTGCATACACCTGCAAAGTAATAAATACATCAGTATTGATAAATTTATGACGTAAGCTTTCCGTTATACAGAAAAGGGCGCAGAAATTATGGATTTGCATTGGACACGCATCTACATGCTCGTTGGTCGTAGAATGAACACAACACTCCGTATAAACAAGTTATTGTCAGGTTAAGCCAAAAGACTGTACGAAGCTTAGTAAATATTTGTTATCTTTCGAGAAATAGGTCATTGATAGAATTAATAATTTAAATGATAGTCTATTGGTACCTATAAGTTTTAAATCTTGCTTGCTTTTTCATATTTGTTCTTTTATTATATTTTATTTTGTTCGTATCATTCATTATTATCTGTTTTAATTTATTTAAATAAAAACAACTAATATTGTATTTACCACACTGTCAGCTGATGTATTAATCGATGTGGCATTAGCGTGTAGAAAATGATGATTTTACACTTTGACCCGGCATTGGTTATAGATAAATTAGTGTTATTTATAACTAATCATCACAACAAGCCGGTCGCTATTTCCCTTAACATAATTCAATGGCAAACCAAATAATTATACGTTAAAATGTAGAGTTCTATATAATTTTTAGCTTTAGACAGATCTATTAAGACAAAATAATTATTTTAAGTGTCGCTAAGACTTGTTTGCCTTTGTGACGTAATTTAAATACTAATCTTATTTCCATTTTAGTCGTGATCTTGCGAGCTAAGGCTGTACATGATCTGTTACTAGTATAAACGGTACAGTGCCATAATTATGGTAGTCAGTGATATTTCTTAAGCAAAGTAAGGATAATTGCAGTTTGCACAAAATGAGTGACCAGCAGCGCGTTAAAACCGATGCGTCATTGGTCGCGTTTTAAAATCATTCACCATTATGTCGTTTAAGGCTAGTTATACGCTACACGATTTTTACATATTTTCAATATAAAACAACATTGGATCGTATCATATCAGTGATGATAGATGTTCGTTACCAGTTTTCATTACCAGAATCTAGTTTTCGTCAAATTTGAGATAATAACTTAATAATCGGCTGTATCAAATCACACATGTATGTTCATGTGACCTTGAGATAACCCCTAAGAGTACCTGTAATATGCGATTGTGTATGCGTTTGTTAAAAGTAAGGAATAAGGTGTACTTGGATCGTGCTAAGTTAGGATCCGTATTATTTCTCCAATTATTAAACTTTAAGAGTTATCTAATCAAATTATTGCTAACTAAGATTTAATCGAACTAATATCGCACGTATATGGCCAGCCTAAAGCCGGCTACAAACGTTCAGTTTTTAACTGCACAGTCACACACACGTGCATACGTCAATTTTAACTGCAAAGTCGAACTGTACAGTTCTGAGTTTTGTCTACACAAGTTAGTTTTAACTACGCAGTTGAACTGTACGGTTAATGCCGAGCGTCTGTAGCCGGCTTTATGCGTGCAGCGCTTGCGTGTCGGCGCAGCCTTGCTAGAGCCATCCCATGTAATTTTCAGGAAACACTCGGAGTAAGTGCCATAATTTAATCATAGCCTGTCTGTTTGTAATTGTCGTAGAATTCGTTGTTGTGCTACTGATCAGGTTGCTTGGCATACCGCTGCTTTAAGCACCACCGTCTACTGCTCTTTTAGACTATTTTATAATTGGTTTTCGTTTAAATATGCTCCTTTAAATAATATGTAAACTTATTGTGTTTAAAACTTCATTAAGACCTGGAGGTTAGCCAAAGTACATGCGCTACAAAGCGATTCGATAGCGAATATCAAAAATGTATGGAACTGATGACGTTCGATATCTCACACGTGACAAGGACATGACTTATGGAATGTCACTGTCAGTTTCGTACATTTTTGACGATTCCATCAGTGATATCGAAAATCGAAAGATACTTTGGGTAATTTTCCAGATGTTATTATGACGGATAAGTTCGTCGATAGATTATGTTTAGAATTCAAACAAAGTCTTAATAGAGTAATTTTCATAAACTCCCTTTGGCGATTCAATTAATGCTTTGCTTTGACAAGGAAAACCGGAAAATGAATTATGAAAATTAGCGATACGAGTTAAATATTCTCTTCGTATTGCGGATTTTAATGACGCAGTGTTTGTCGATACAAATTGACATTATTATTGTTAAATGCTTTTGCGTCCTTTAATTTTGCAATGCTCGATGCAATTTACTAGTATTTACTTAAATTAGATCTATTTCAAGTGCGGTTTCTACAAGAACAAGAAATAATTATATCTAGAAACAACAACTTAATATAATTGCTTAATATACGACTTTGTTTATGATAAAGATATTGGTAGGCACTTAAAGGATTTTTTTCAATATGATAGGTTCACATTGATCGAAAATTAAATATAATGGTTTATGCAACAGCAGTTTACAAAAGTATCAGTAATATTTCCAAAAGACAATAAAAAAAAACAGACAATCATATTCTGGCCACTATTGGTCTTTGTAATACATACCAAAGAAAGAATAAATATATTACAGTAAATGTCGTACGTAAATAAATCACTTAATTATTTTTACCATGTAAACTTATGCTAGCCTTAAAACAGTAATTATAATTAAAATTGCTATTACCTTAAGAAAAAAAAAAGAAATGGTCACTGCACTTAATGAAGGTCTATTGTTTCGTCGCGCGAACAGCGTACACAAGAACATGGAATAAATAAAGCAGGACCGGATCTGTTATAATTTACTCAAAACACAAAGCCTTATATGGCATAATGGTAATGATCAGTTGCGTCGGATCTCTCATTGTTAACACGTCGAAACTACAAAAAGATCCATACAATTTGTTTGCTTCGTAATCGGCGCGATATGTTGGCCGCGCCCGCTCCCATAGAGCCTTCTGTTCCCATCGGACAATTAAAGCGCTAAAGAAATACATCAATGGATGACCGGTCGTAATTTACCAATCGATATCCACCGTCATAATGAGAGCTCTTTTAAAAAGAAGAAAAACCGTTGAAAATTCTGTAACGTCTTCTAAGAGTTGGCCGTCGCCGATTTTAATCGGGTTCCTTGTTTGTTGCGCTCAAACAAAAAACTTCAATGAACTTTAAGTGAACAGTTAAATTGGGTTTTTGTTAAGCAAGGAGAATGTGCTTAGCGGCTTTTTATGTTTATCATCGGATTCACTGAAATAGTGCGGGAATGGATAAACGATTAAGTGACCTACTTGAACGCGGATATTAGAAGTTTGGCTTTAGCATACTGTCACATTTTCGATTGCAATAATAGCGTATAATATAATATTACAAAGTTTTGTTATCATCTCGAGTAGGCCACAACCGAAAATAAGTAAAATATCTTCATACTCGCAACTTTATGACGTTCTTAATCACGGTCAGAGTATAAAATGCATCATGGTTATGTTTAGAAATACGTTATGTTTGACGAAACTGTTAATCCCTTCGTTTACATACACTTGATTATCACTTATTTAAATAATTATTTGAACAAAGGAGAACACTCGCTAGTAGAAGTATTTATTTAAAAGATCATTATCCTTCAACAAGTTGCAGGTGGGAATGTGATATCTATAATTGTTCTTTTAATGATTTGGGATCGAGCCGGTCAGATCGATCCCTAAATGCCTAGTCACGGTCATGCAATTTGTCTAAAGTCGTTTAATCATGATTAGTCACAATAGGGTCCGCTTCTATTAAAAGGTTTAGATACTTCAAATAAAAACACCTCGTTACGTTGCTACGATGTTCTTAGAATTATTGCGTACAAATTATTTTAATACTTTAATTACCTTCATGAAAATATTAAATTAGTTATGTTTAAGAAGATACGTTTTGTTTTATACATTGCACTAAATTAAGTATTTAACGTTTTTATGATGGAAAAAAATATATAAGCATAATGCCAACCGACAGGGGAGACAATCAGAATACTAAGAACAAAAAAAACAGTAAACGATTAAAACAGTGAAAAAAACTGTATCCACACCGTCGTTCACTTTTTAATTTGTCTTCCATGTTAGAGAGATGTCGCTCTCATGAAATCGTAATAAAAAGCATATTCGTTCAAAAAATGTATATGTTTGTGTGGCGAGGTGTTGTAAGTCGGTACCTGCCTAAAAGCGTGGCATGTCCCGAGATAAGGCAGTCGGGCGCCGTCTGCTATGGACTGTTTAATCGGGTTAGTTTATCGATAATTGACGGAAAACCTTTTTGTTTGTATTGCTGGAAAGTAACAGTAATTGTCACGCCTTTGAAGATTTACGTTCGCTTCTAAATTGAGACATTAACAATCGGATCTCGTGCCTAATGGTTCGGAATGAATTTATTTATTACACACCGGTCGGCCGGCTCCTACGAAAAATTTGATTAGCCTCATTATAGTGTAAATGGATATTGAACTTGAACGTAAAATCTCCATGCCGATGGCGAACGCATTAAAGTTGATGTCACTAATAGACTACTAATAATAATGACCTAACATTTATTAATATAACATTTAAGAAGCACTGTCATTATTTTGTGTAATAGATGAATATTTAGATTTGAAAAAGTGGTAGGAGTTGTGTAAGATTAATAGTGATCTCTTAATAATTGATATATGAACATATTTACACTGGGAGCCACTCAGCACCGCCGTGAAGCGATGAAGGTGACAAATTGTGCTATTTGTCTTAAAATTTTGAAACACTTCGATATCCAAATCCCGGGTCTAGTGCACGAGAGGAACCAGTTAACGAGTGAGTGGCGTCACGTAGTCTAAATGAATTATTGTTGGCTTTATGAGGAACATAAAACGATGAGATCGGAGGCAATCAAGCGGCACCCGCGGCGTGGACCGAGTAAAAAGGTGTTCGCGCCGGCGGGGGGCCGCGCGCAGCAACCGTTGCGCTAAACGCCTACACTACGCACATGCCTCAATCCCCATTTCAATTAGCAATGAATAGCCAAAGTAACAGACGCGTTGCTCTGCAATAAATTAACTTAGAAGCCACACCTTGTTTCACATGATCGTTTTATTATACTCGTACTATGGGTTGATCGCTATAGGATATTGTCGAATACTAATTAAAGTTATTCACGTGAAATATCATCGAAAGACCGACTTCATTCCAAATTTAATGTCAAAACTTTATGATCTCGTAGCCATTTGAAAGGCGACAAGATCGTTCCGAAATCAAGAGCGTGACCCTTAAAACGATGGACAACATTGTAAGTGTGATCCTTCTCTGGGAACCAATTTAATGCTGTAACAAATCAATAAATGTATCGGTTTATTGGAAGCTGTGTGGAGACCGATTTGATTTATTTCCGTCGAACAATATAAGCTAACGTAGCGATGCCTTGTTAGTAAATGTCAAAAAACTTTCGAGGGCCTTCAACTATTTAGGGACTGTTTGTAACCTCTCATTGACTGAGGCAACAAGTTTTTACATCAAAAAAAATATGGACCATGATAAGTTTGAAGCAAAAAAGTGATACAAAAGATATCAGTCCAAATAGTTAACACTCCCCTTGTAAAACTACGCGTCATCGGTTTCGCTAATCAATCGGCGCCAGTAAATAATTAGTGTTGCACGGGGCGGCAAACGAGAGGCGGGCGGCAGGCGGGCGGCAGGCGGACGGCTGGCGGTAGAAAGCGGCAGCGGGCAGCGGGCACCACGTCGCTACAATTTGTGGCTTAAGAATGCAATTAATCAAAACGTGGTCAGTAGCTAGAGCGGGCCGTAACGCCTCGTAAACCGATATCGATTTAGTCGATAAGTTGCGCAAGCTATTGTATAAAACCGCCGAGTCATCGCTAACAAAGGCGGTAGTGGGCACCTTATTAAAATTTAGACGGTTTCGATGAGCCGCTCTGTTTTGATAACTGCGCTCCTGAAGACTATCGACAATTAACACGTAGGTACCCAGCGCTGCTCCGCTCTCTGTTCTCTGCACGGTTATTGACAGTTCATGATAGAGGATCTATCGTGTGCTATTCAATACTATTATACTTTTGCGGTCTGTCTAAGATACTCCTTTCATATAGGTGAGTTTCTTTTACGTCCGTTTAATAATGAATTATAATTAACAACGCAATATTCTTAGTCCATTTAAACTCTACATAATCTGTAGATGATTGAAAAGATTAAAATGCTTTTTATTTTACGGATGTACTTCAATAACAGTTAACAAAACACGTCAAAAAGGAAATAAAAAGAACGAACATGTTTTGATGTCATAACTCCGTTAATTTAATTTATTTGGCGATATCGAAATTCAGCTTACTTTAACAATATCAATAAACGGTTCCACAGAAATTGAATGAGTCGTAATAAAAAGAATGAATTGAAAGTGTACCGGCGGCGTTCAGTTATGAAATTTAATCAATTTGGCTAGTTTCATAAGAGAGCTGAGAACGGGGCACGCGTTTCAATAAAAAACTCTCGGCATTGTGAGTGCGATCATTTTGTTACAAATTTGATTAAAATTCTATTACTTATATTTTTCTATGAACCATAGACTCAATATGATACAGACATGGCAAATAATACAAAACGAAACAACATTTTTTTATTGCACCAGTAAGGCGTGATTAAATTAATGAACTTTCAAATCAAGCGCTTAAATGTTGAAATTAAGAATTAAAAAATGACATCCACGAATGTACGACGAGACATAATTTCAAAACGAATAAAACGTGGAAATATCGTTGTTTCTAAAATAATAGGTAAAACATTTGGAAATTCTAATTTTCAACATATAATTCACATTTAACTAACAATAAAAGTGACGGGGCGCTTCTGTCAGCGGGAGGGCCGGTCCAGTTAACACACTCTGTTACACCGAGCTCATCTACGGATCTAATTGAATCAATCATAACTACATACAACTCGGTAACTTAAGAATTTATGCCTTGTTTCGAATAGGAATCAATAAAGAAAACCTCTACTACTTCTCTCCCGTGGAATACGCTTATAGTTTAGATAGAGAAGTAGTTTCAACATATAGTCTGAATTGTGTCTTTTATTTTAGTAAATATTTTCCTTTTTGCACTATTTACGTTCAATAAGTGGTTATGTATTTAAGTACACATATTTCCTGTGCGTTTATGACAAATATGTGAGCATTTAAACAAAACAAGTGACATGAGATCGCGTGCAATTTTCGCATACAACAGAGGCATGGGCGCGCACCGCGATCCCGCAATTATTTTAAATACATTTCAACAAATGACGGTAATGACAGGCAACTTTTGAACAAAAAAAAACATAAACCAGTCGTGTAACAATAATATTTCTTTGAGCGATGCTCATACAACCTGCTCACAATTACATACCGGCAACCTGTATGTAGTGCTAATTTTTGT
>QDHC01006953.1:402815-422595 GCA_013186455.1 Papilio dardanus tibullus | reverse complement strand
TTTTGATTCGATATTTACGCGGTGCTGCACTCAGAAGTTACGTCGCCACCTGTGGATTTAATGAGCATGGACCAATTTAACAACTCTGTTTAGCGCAGTGATCCCATCGCGAACGTTATCGTCCCCTAATCCGGTCCGCGGTGATATCGTAAACCAGAAATGGTCTCGTAAGCGAAACCTGTTCCACCAGCCATCGCACGCACCCTGCCTCTGCCTCGGTGCTAGAGAAAACGCAAACGCACAACGTTGCACTTCATAAAGACTTACTTATTATAGCTTTGCCAATGTAGTTTCGACCTAATGTTACATATATTTATTGTTCAAATTGCTCAATAATTTAGTAAGCAACTGAGTCGTTATTTGAATATAAATGTGATGTTTATTGTCACGCATGGGCACAAGAGGTGTCATTGGTGCAATTATGGCAATTGGCTCATTGGCCTCCGAGCTAAAGACGCCCATCATGCTCTTCGACTTCACTGTGCAGCAGTAAAACTGCACGATACAACGTACATTAGCATACCGACGCTTTGTGAACTAGCGCTTTTCATATTGTGGTAAGTAATATGCATAAAGGTTCAAAACACAGTGGTAATAAAAATCACTGATACATTTTTTGTTAAAAAAAATGTTATTTATACTTATTATTATAAAGAGAAAAACTTTGTATTTTTGAATTATTGTATTTTTCTATTGAAATAACTCAAGAACTACTGGGACGATTAAAAAAAATATTTCACTATTAGAAAGCTACATTATCCTTGAGTAACATAGACTATATCATTCAATTCCACGCAGACGAAGTCGCGAGCAACTACTAGTATAGTATAAGCGGTCACAAAAACTTTAATTTCATTATCTCTCTTTTTACAGTCAACATCAATATACGTAATTCAATGTTGCACTTAATACAAGGATTACAAATGCAATCCTCAAAGTTACGAACTAGAGCACCATTATATGCATTGGAATTAGTAAACAGGATTAGTATTTAAAACCTAGTTTTGTTATAGATAAAACAATTTTAAATGCTCATTAGTGAACACCCACAAGTATTTCCTGTGCGTCGTTGGAATTTGTGCGGAACGTAGCAGATGTCGCGATGCCCTAGTCTAGACTGACAGACTGTCGTTTAATCCCGTACAAAACTACCCAACTCTTTTTCTCTTGCACTTATAGTTTAGTGTTATATTATAACTAATGGTTCTAAACTAAATGTTTGATTTGATGTATATATGTAGTTCGACTGATGTTGGGCTCCATTTTCGGCAACTCCACGACTAGCGCGCATTTTGCATGACTTCACACATATCTTTGAATATTTTCGCCGATACTTTCGATTTGATATTTTCGTGTTTTTTACACAAACAAGATTATTTGTTATATTTTGTATAAAATTTTGTTTTATTGTGATTATTATAAATATCTTCCTCGATTCTATTATATCAGTATTATCTCATGTTTACTTATATTAACTTTTTCAACATCTTGTCATCCCTAAAGCCTTATACCAGGATTGTATTTTAGTTTATTAGAAAGTGCTTTAGTAACTAAATGTGTCCGTACTGCGTCATTTAAGAGTATATTAGTAATTCCTATCTTCGAATACTTGTTACTTGGTACTCGATTAAAATACTATCCTGGTGCGAACATGCCGTAAAGCTTGTTGTTTTTTAATCAGTTTACAGAATCTATCAATATTTTTACCTTGTTTGTTACATATTGTATGTATTGTAACCACAGAATAGGTTTATGTGCGTGTATATAACAACAACAAAGTTCTTTCGTTGCTCATAGTAGCATTAAACCAATAGAGCTTCTCGTATTACAAGATATCCGCTGTCGGTAAGCCGGCGGCCATTTACGAAACTATTAGACCATATTCGGGGTTGCACTTAAATGGCTTTACCTGCTGACCTCCCTAAAAACTACTTGACACTAAATATGTAAAGTTCATTAAACTAATAGATAAATCCTATTATTTGAGTACGGAAGTATTTTCCGAAACGTGAACATCCGTGAACGTTACTCAGTTATTTTTTAAGCTTACAGAAGTCTACGTTTATTAGACTTTTCCTTAGTCTTTATCGTCAGCAAATTAAAAATGTTTCTGGCTTCAATCACAAGAAACTTAACTATCATGCCATTAATTGTCTCAATTCTTTATGAAGAAACTACTCAGACATCTTGACTACGTTACCGTATTCTTTCTAACACGTTTAATATAATAAAAACGACACAACAAAGCTTTAAAGAGATCATTGTCCGAGTTTGCCGCTTTATTGATTTCGTTTATGCGACTTAAATATTTAGCTCAAGTTTTTGCACGAGCGCAAAAACTTAATAGCGGTACGCTTTTCAATTTAAGTTGAGTTCGCAAATTTTTCTCCTTTTTAAATTAAATTTCTTTTGAACAAAAAAACAATAAACAATTGTCGCGCATTAAATTGAACTTTTAAGAATTTAGGAGAGTTAATTATAACACCGATAGTAAAGTTTTTAGTTTTGTTGCGCAACCTACAAATCTTGACATCTTCAAAAAGCGGATGTCGCGTTTTTTACTCATTTTACTGTTTGCAAAAGTAAGTCAACTTGGTCAATGGTGATTTTTCTACGGGTGCAACCGTCGTTTACGTTTTTAAAATATATTCCTATTTAGTATTTGAATTAATCATTAAAATGATAAAGAACTAGCTGTTGTACGCGACTTCCTCCGCGTGGAATTAAATAATATAGCTTATTTTACTAGGGGATAATGTACAATAGCTTTCTAATGTTGAAAGAATTTTTGAAGTCGGCCCAGTACTTCTTGAGTTATTTTAATACATACAAAAATAAAAAGTTTGTCTATTTATAATATTAGTATAGATTTAATATTAAACAAAATATATAATCGTTGAATGATTTGTATAATTTTCATGTAATGATTGATTCAAACTTTATAAAACAAGCAAATTATTTTGGAAGCACGAGATCAACAGCGGCTGCAATCGGTTAGGTCGTGATCGCTCCTGGCGTTTGTCGTGTAACACTTTACATGGGAATATTTTAACATCAGCCATAAACAAATCCTTGTCATTATTCCTAATAGTTGGATACGCCAACTTCAAGGTATACTAAAACTCTATTTAATTGATAGTATCTAATATTGTATTTAAACGGTACAGTGTAACTACAGCTTTATAAAATTAGGTTCTTAGTTCTTATTAAGTTTTATTTTATTGTAACGAAATTTCATTTTAAAATTATCAACTGTAATTAGTTACAGTGTTTTCAGAAACTATTAATAATGTTAATATTTCCTAGTCTGAATCCAGTCAGCTATTGTTATATTTTAATTATGTGTTTATAAATACTTTATAACTGTAAATGTATACAAAAATAGTTTCAGTTTTAAAAATAAATTAAATAGTGCTTCTAAGAAATCAGCAACAACAAAGGAACAGTTTAGTTAACTTGACTTGAGTTGTCTACGATCAAAACTAAAATTATATCACACCAAATGCCTCCAAATTAGCATTCACATTTCACTACTTAGGTACACTACTCGTATCTAATCATTCAAAATGATATAGAAAGTATTGATTTTGTTTTTTCATAACCTATCTACTTTGTTTAAAGTTTATATTTCTTACCTTCTGAAATAAGTCGTTCTCTAATTTCCCAGGCGAAGATTGTTGGGTTTTCCCGCTTGTATTGTTCAATCTTCGACACCACAGCGGGTGTGGCAACTTTTGGCTTGCTGCCACCAATGAGACCCGGCGGTCGGAGTGTACCTGTAAATTATAATAAGTTTATCATTATGGAAATTGGAAATACAGTAACAGGTTTGTCCATCAGTATACAATTTACACTTGCGTCATGAAGATTTGTATTTGTATGAGCTTAATTTCGATCTTGATTTGAGCGGGTTACATGTTTGTCAATGGCATATATCTACCCGAGCTATTTCAAAAACAGAACTCTGCCGAAAAAGTGACACCTGCGACATTCCTCCGCACGCAGGATTAAACGTTAAAATCAACTTAAGCCCCCATAATAAAAATTCCACTAATTGCAACACGTTAACAATCGATGCAATTTCATTGAGCTCCAAACGTGAGTATGCGGTAAGGATCCGAAGCAATAAAATTTCAAACAACAAAAATAGTCTCGATCATCGATCGTCTCTAAACGTCGTTGTTATACGACTCAAACTCCTGAATCGTCTTCTGTCCTCGGTGACGACGGAACATTCAAAGGGAAGGTGAACTGACAGAGAGAAAAAAATTGATAATCAGAACGTCAGCGTAGAATAACAATGGAACTGAAAATTAGTATTAATTACAGAAACAATGAAAACGCCTAAACGAAGTCGGAGTAGCGAGAGCAGAATTTATAATTCATTTTTATGCTTCAAATTATACGGGATTTTATTTTGCACTGCCGACTGTCGAGCAAATTGAATCATGCGACAGATTAAAAAGGGACAACGCAATTAACGACCAATATTTGTGTTGTTCAACTTCATACAAGATATTTTTTTTACCGTTTTAAAATTACTAATTATTAAACAAAACCTATTGTTAAAACTTGAGGTAAAGACTTCCTTTAATTATTTCTTATTAAATCTCCTAATACAATCGAAATTGTTTTTTTCGATCATGGTAACTAAGCGGTGAACAACAATTAAAAATAAATATTTATACCCAATAAAGTATCAACCTATTTCTTTTTATTTTTTCCTTTAACTTTTTACACGTTTTACGTCAACATATGTGATTAGTGACAATTACCACAATAACAATGTCAAAATGGCAAAAAGTTAAAATAGTTGACATCACCCGTATCGGGTAACAATTAAATTATACGACAAAACTCAAAAGCAGTAAAGATATCTGAAAGTTAATCATGCAGTTAACACTAATGACCCACTGGTTAATGATAAAATAAATGGATTCTTCAGAAACATGGCACAAGGCAACAAAGTAAGGAGTTGGGTAAAAAGAAGAGGTCTGTATAGTTCCTAATTCAGTTAGATAATGGATGAGTGCGTGGCCAGAGACAATCAGACAAAAAGGCATCGAGCGTTGCATTCCGGCAGGCGGGCGCGCGAACGGTTTTTACCGAGCTGCGGCAACCGATGGCCTCCATACAGATCACGCTGAATAATTCAACACATTATTTATATTCTCATTTTTGTCAACGCCATTCAAAATAAATTCATAAAGGCCTTTATGTCTTGATAAAAGTAATGCTTAACTCCATAGATGGTGATGTGCAGCAAAAAGATCTCATCTCACGTTCATCACGTACACCCTAGTTGGCCATTTTCAATTTTTATAGCTTCTAAATTTGAGATATTTTCTTCGAGTGGAATTTTTCAAACTTCCAAAATGATTGACTGTGGTTCCATATCCGAAAACACATTCTGCCGAACACATTTACATTACAATTGTGCCTGAAAGTCTTATTCCAAAGTTTACATTTGATGTATTTAATTTTTTAAACGTTAATAAGTTTTCTGAAAGTTTAGATTGTTATATTAAGTTTTTTTTGTTTGAAACTTTTAATTTCCTGGTTCTATTTATGCATTCCAGATAGTAAGTCAGAGCCCGGAGAGGCAAACTAAGTACACTACGGTACCCGCTAAGTGTGTATAATGCGTAAGTAATTATTCATGTCGCAGTGTAGAAGGCGATATTGCTTTTCTGGTTTGCAAGTCGACTTCTCGGTTTGCAGCCTGTGTTTTGCAAGAGTGATTGAAAACCGATATCGTAGTTTTGTCTACGTTTGAGCGCCAATAAGCGGAACGCTCCCCATTTGATTGATAGGTAAATTGCGGGAGGCCGGCACACTGATCATTTCGCGATAATTAAATCGGCTAGAAACGTAATCGCATGACCGGGGCCAATTACCCGTTCTCAGCTACGCGGCCAGATCGTGTGAGGTACCTCTTAAATTGTTATTATTTGCTGGAAACTTGAATGCTCCTGGCGCGCTCATTCCACCTTCGATACGGCTCTCATAGACTTGCCGTCTTAAATTGTTTACATTGCACGATTTCTACCAAACATCCAACAAAATTATATTCATAATCGACGTTAATTCAAATAGAGTCGCAAGCATGCGTTATCTAGTTCGTTGCTTAGTACTCTATATAGAAATATCTCAAGTAAAACTGTTGCCAAACAATGTCAAACAATTAATCATGCCAATACGGTTAAGGAAACGAGCGTCCCAAAGGGCACACCGCACACACAATACATATACTCTAAACGTCAGTCAATAAATTTCCACACAAAAGTGGTTTATGGGCGCTTAAAGTCATTACACGGTGATTCCGTAAAGCAGGACAAGAACATTGTAAACGATGCAGAAAGGGCTCCAGTGCGGTTGATTAAATTTGTATTAAAAAGTGACGCTTTGTATTAACTGGCGCTAGCCGAGGCCGGGAACTGCCGCGTCATCAAACTAATAGATCAGAATCTCCGGGCAAGTGGTCCTGCTTTATAGAAGTTAATGCAACGCGCGTGTTAACGATGCCTGATTCAGTGATTGATGGATTTTTTTAATGTAGAACACGTTGCTTCTGTGGGAGGGGCTAATCAATAATCACATTTTTTACAATGCTTGTGCAACATTAATATCTGGTAGTATTCTAAAATATTTACATTATTAGCTCTCCATGTACATCTACAGTGCTTAATCTCTCCACTGTTTTCTATCACTCTATTATGACGAATTGCTGTCTTTTTTGTGTTTTTTTTTTTTGTTTCCTATTCCTTTATTTTTGATTTTAGTTAGTTACCGATCTAACGTATATAAACAATTTTTTTAAGAAAATAGAAAAAGCTGTCTTGACCTAGGCTGATTTCAATAATTTGTTATTTCCGAGGAAATTTGAGCAAGGTCCAACACGGGAAAATGTATATTAATAATTTTGACCTGTACAAATCTGTCTTGTCCATATGAGAACATAATTTTACTTACTGTCAAGTCATAGAAAATAATATATTTGTAAAATGATAAAGTAAAAGGCTCAATGCAGTATTATTAGAAATAGACAATTGACGAGGCCAATGCGACGCCCCACTAAAAATGTCGCTCAAACAACGCCGATGTTCATTATAAATTTAAAATCCAACCTACGAGAATTGGAGCAGAAAAAGAAAAAATGTATGTTGTAGCGAGAATGTCAACCCTGGTAATTCAATTTTGATTATAGTAGCAAAGACTAAATATGGCTTCATTAGTTGCCGCGACCATCCGTGTACAATCTTCAAAAGTGGGTATCATTTGCTACCTACCAAATTTTGGTCGCGATGAAATAAAATGACTGTCTTAATATGAAATTACTCACTCCGTGATTTTGGTTGCTTTGTTTGATTCTAATTTCTTTGTAATGAATACTTCCACATTAGTTGTTTCGAAATAGTTGCGTACATCCGGGTGACCATGCTATCAAAATATATTTGTTTTATTGACTTTACAGACTTTAGCTCAACTTGGCTAAAGTTGACAGTTACTGCATAGCTTGTTAACCAATTTTGTAACACAAACTGTTAACCGTTTGATCATAAAATTTTCACTATATCCAATTACTTAGTAAGTTAATAAATATCGCGATTAACTTTACGAAAATAAAAATCAATTACACCTGTTGAAATGTAACGTTCGGGCACTGTATTTCCAGAGTTTATTTTAATTTCATAAGATAAAACAATAACAAAACCATAAAAAGGAATAATAAACTTCAAAATATATTTTATATGCCAAAACAACTTTATATCGACATATAAACTTTAAGTCGTAAAAAAGTTTTTACAATATCTTAATAATATTAAGGATGTAACTGTGAAATGAAGCGAAATAACGTTATAATGATCAAGCGTACCCATTTCCACGCCGTCAGATTGCAAAACGTTTGCGTTAGATAATGACTTTTAAGTTAAAGGTAAGTTAGGTATATCTTAAATACGTAAGTGGTGGGACATGACGGCCCTGGGCGCATCGCAGCCGGGCTTCCGTGGGAACGCAACACGTGACGTTACCAAATCACCGACGGCAAAAACTGATTGACACCACAAATACACGCTAATGCACCCTATAAAATAGTTATGATGTATCTTCGGCAACGGTTTACTTAAAGTAAAAGAGATAGTTATGTAAATTGCTATAATATGGTGCGCTACGTTAGTAGAACTAATTTAAAGAACTCATAAAAGTGTATGAAAATATTCTATTCATTCTTCTACCAATGATCAACGTTTTGTTTTTGTGAAACGTAAAATAATATAGGTGAGCCTTAGCGTAAAACAAAGATGCTCATGCGTTACTATAATACTAATAAATGACACGTTTAGTTGAAGTCGACAAAAGAGGATGTTTATATTCTCACAGGAAGGAGTTAAGTTAATTGAAAGTTGCGGCGACTTAATAATTTCACGAATTATACATTCAGTTATTCAAGTGAGATCGACGTTCAAAATGATTATATGTCGGCCGAGGTACGCTTCAGTGCTTTTGAAATCGTCCTTTCACGTTTCTTGAACAAACACAATGCGGGCATGTGTTCTAATTATATACAACTCCTGAATCTAATTCCTCAAATTAAGGGAATACGGGCAAGTGTTTGCGGCCAAGTCGAAACCAACGTACGCTTTGTTCGACATTGAATGTCGTATAAAACCTTAATTGACTGGAATAATTTCTTAGAACGTCTAACGAACATTCTCGACTAACTTTTGTTTATCAAATTCAGCTAAGAAACTGCGGATATCTAGAGAATTTGTTATCCCATGCTAAAATAAAATTATTGCAGACACTATATTCTCTTAATAATTTTAACTGAGTCACAAAAAATGTTACTTTAGTAGTTCGTAAAACTGTGTACGTTGTTAATAATTTACTAGAAGTGATAAACCAATCTCAGCAGTATCGACGTTAATGTGAGAGCAATTAATGGTAATAAAATAATTAGGTTAATTAATGACCAACATTTGATACGAGATAGTGGTGCGGCGCGGCTCGCGTGTCGAGCCTATTGCAGCAAATACCATTCGTACTTTGTGGAAATGCTTCTTACTTTTCTTACAAACACTTTTTGCTGTAAAGAGGTGTCTCTATAAAAAGTACAAATCTCCTAGTTTCATAAACCTATATGTTTAAGTTTATTACTTCTAAAGAATAGATTAAACCGAGTAATTCATTCAAATAGAAATGTAATAGAAAATGTTAGTCAGGATTTTATTTAATTTAATGGAAGCTAATAGATACCGACTACTACGATTGGAATCAAAATCCTTCACAAGCTTGTTTGGCCATTAACATGGAAACTTTTATTCCATTAAAAAAAAACTTAATAATTAAAGAAATAAAGTCGATGTTCTATATTGTAGTGTTCGATAACCCTTTTTCATACGCATTGGTACAGAGGCAAAAAGAAAAATCATAAAGGACAGCAATAAATATGACTTATTGCAAAAACCTGAGGAATCTCAGCGGATCTCGACAGACAAATAAAGATTGCTATCAAAAGGCAACTGCAATAATAACAAAGGATGCGGTCAAACAAACGATTACGAGCGAGGCATCGTCGATTTTCAGATAGGATTGACGCAAGCTTGCGGCTCCGCAGCCCAGTGGCTTATAATTAACACGCTGCGAGTTTTATGTATCGATTAGGATCTAAGCTTTCGTCAATAGGGGGCTCTCGCAGCGGCCACGCCGATGGCTTATCGTTGATTAATAGCGATTGAGATTTTTGCCGCGGCTCTATATAATTAGAACAGAGTTAAATGCAGCATCCAGCATCGTCGCTTTCGACAAATCACCGGCTGGTCACTGAATGCTGACACCCAAAGTATCGATTATAATTTGCTTCTAATAATCGGTTATTTTCATCCTTAAATATGGTATGTACTCGTAGATTTGGTTTCTATAAATCTTTGAATGTTTAAAATTGTGTTGATATTTTAAAATAAACTTTAAAGTAGCCTGAACTACGATTACTTAATTAATTAATACTTAATCTTGTAGTAGACAAATGGAAACCAACATACATGTTGATTCTTTTTTACGACATTATATTTGTTAGTGTTCGTTTTGTTTTATCTGCAGTATTTAAACGCCTGCTCACGTTTAGGAGCCCCTTATCAATTTAAATTGACTTGACAAGCGCTCGTGTCACTCAAGCGATGAGTAAAGAGTATGCTACTGGAAAGTGCATATTATCATTGGATCACATCGCTTCTTGTTAAAGATCACTCAGACATGGATGGAGTCTAAGATAACGTTCTTCTAAAATAAAGCCAACTTTTGTAGACAGATAAAAAAATGTTACAAAAAAGTTTATAATACATTTCATGCAATAATTATTGGGAATAACATTGCACCTTGTAACACATCGACAGCCAACACATTAAAGATCATTCGTATGAATCAACATAACGTTGAACGTAGCCCGGAGTATTTCGCTGATATGAAATATGATTTAATTGCGGTGCAACCGATACCCAGTAGGCAGAAGGTCGATTTATCAATTAATATATGCAGTCGAGCATTGCAACTTCTCTAATGAATAATTTAAATTTTAAATACCTTTAAAAATACTATGAATGTAATTTAGATTTTTTTTTATTATAAAATGGCAAACGAGCAAGCGGCCACCTTGATTCGCTGAAGTAGCGAGGCTTCCGTTGCCCATAGACATCTGCAATTGTAGATGCGTTGTCTACCCTTAATCTACGGATGAGGAGACGCACAGTAAGAGGATAATTCCTCTTCCTATACGTCCCCTCCCCCGCCAAATCCACTTCCCCTTCCCATCATTTTCTTAGAGGAATAATATTATAATTATATACGCTGTGACTGTTATACATGAGAATATCTTTCAAGCTTATTGTGTGAAGCATAGCACTAGCCGCTTGGTGTCAACTCTTACCGAGCAACTTGGTTACAGCACCTTGCTGGGACAGGACGTGGTGGGCGATGTCGTAGTGTCTCAGGCCGAAGCGGGACAGTTCCAGTAGCCGCTGCTGAGACAGTAGCGAGGAGAGCGGGTGGGACGCGGCGCCGGGGTACAGGGGGGTGCCCGCCCCGCCGCCGCCGCCGCCTCCGCCGCCTGACGACGACGGTGACACCGGCACTGTAAAAATTTTTGTGTTTTCATTGTTGTTCATACATTCAACATCAAAGTGTATGAACTAGTTAGCTATGAGATTCTATTAGTAAAGCTGACAAAAAAACATTTTGTCATCCGAGACGAAATCTCCTTAAAAACAAAGGAATTATTACTTCGGTTTAGCATACACAATTTTACGTTTATGTTTTATGTCTCGGCGCCACAAAACGTCCTGGCAGTCTCGTCACTTAATTACGCAAAACGCAACTTGATCTCGTTCTCTTATCGAGGATGGATGTTCATATCTATGAACCACAAGCATCACGTGTCAATTGATTAAAGTAAGCTTGTTTGTTATTTGTTAAAAGGTTTTTACATGTGCAGTACAATAATAAAATGTAAATTTTTAATGTTATAAATATTTAGTAAAACTAATACGAACTTTAAGTATAAAATATGCAAAAATGTTACATTCTTAAAATTTCGGTAATATCGGATATGTATTTGTTACTGCGGGCCGGTTGAAAAATTCGGCGGTCATTTAACACTTAATTTACTGAAGCCTTAAAGTGACACAACGTTATCGTTTGTTTTTTATCATGGACCTAACAAACTTTATCAAGTGTGATTTGAAAATAAAAATGCAGAAATGTAATAAATTTTCTATTTGTATTTTAGTACTCCTAAGTTAGCTATAATTTAATATCTTTCATAAAAAATAAAATCTATATTTAACAAAAATGATTAAATTCTCGTGAAAAAATTAACGTATCATTGGTAGGTAGATAAATGTTCAATAGGAATAGTTATTGCAGGATTTTAATACAATAGTATAATTTTTATATTATAAAGTGGTAAACGAGCATAGCGGCCACCTGGATTCGCTCAAATAGCAAAGCGACCGCTGCCCATAGACATCTGCAAATGCGTGCATACCCGTTATCTTCGGAGAAGGAGACCCTCAGCAAGAGGATAATTCCTCTCCCTATGCATCCCCTCCACCGCCTAAAGGATAGGAAGGAAAAGTGGACTAAAATTAGGCCTCCGGCACTACACTCGTCAGACGAAACGCGGAATTGCTTCCATTTGACGCCTGTCTTCTGTGTGGTCGTGGTATTTCACCGGGCGAGCCGGACAATTCGTGCGAATATGTTAAAGCGGGCTCTACCACTGTTAGAATCATATCAATAAGGGAGAATTAAAAAATGAGTAAGAAAATATGCAGTTTGAGCTGTACGTATGTTAATCAATGAAGCGCATTGCGTAGATAGCTAATGAACTAATGGGATTAGCCGAAAAATTACTCTTGTCAAAGTGCATTAAATAAATAGGATATTTCAGAGGGTTTACCTTAATTAAGAAGTAATATTGACAGGCTACGAACATTTTTTTTTACAATAAATATTCATCATTTTAATGTATACAGTCAAACCTGTATAAACGAGATCTGAATAAAGGAGAAACCTCTAGAAGCGAAAGTCATTTTTTGGTCCCGACGAGCTACCTCCATATGCGAGAAACTCGGATAATAGAGAAACCTCTATAAACGTGACAAATATGCTCATCTCTTGGACTCCATTTATCCAGGTTCGACTGTACTTAGAAATTGAGAAAGGAGTTATCGCTAAAAAATGAACTATTATTGTTTTTTTTTTATTCTTTGAAAATATGGTGTTGTGTCAGTGGATACTAAAGCTCTCAATCGAGCACTATGTTTCATTACACTCCCATTATGATAACGCGGCAGTCAGGTCTTGTTTTTTGTTTACTGTCTTCTAGTTGACGATAAAATCTTCGGAGGAACATTAACATGGCAATTGTATAAAAAAAAAATTAACGACTTCAGGTATTGATTTGATTTCAATTGTGATTTTGTGTGAAATTACTAAAAAAATGTATTTTTATAATTTATTCATTGTTTAGCTTTTCCTATTTGTTACTAAAATTAATAATACAGTGAAATAAAAAAATGCGATATATTGCAAAAGCCGACCCTCTTACGGTGAACGAAAAAATCATGATTCAACCTGCACATATTGGTGAAGAAATTCAAAGAAATGTGTGATACGCAAAATACGCGCTAGTCGTGGATTTGCGAAAAACGGATCATGGGTCGAACTACCATTGCGATAGTGTCTTTTTTTATTAAAAAAACAAACAACACAGACTTATTCAAAGCCATAAAATCGGATGTTCTAACAATTATATTAAATTCAAACCTTCGTTTTATAATCAAGGCATACGTGATTAAAAAAATAGTCAGCAGTGTTCAAAAGTAATTTTCTTGATATTTTTCAACATATCCTTTGAGCAAATGCCTCCAGGGCGACATTACCTTTCAAATTATTATACGATTGTCAATAATATCTCTGTCACTTCTTATACAATTATTTCTAGCCATCGTAAGTTTATTACATCGTCACATAATAGTAAAAGATTTAAAAACGTGGGAAATTTCACATGGTGAAATCAACGACGATGATAGCATTCGACTGCACGCTCACCCTATAATATCAGTATTATTTCCTCGCTCCCAAATTGGTACTGAAAACTTGCAACAAAACCTATTAAAATTTTATAACACCACTCGGAAATACAATTCTGTAAATCCATGCAGAAGGTTATATCAATAAAATTTTATACACAACCCGGCCCGTTAAGATGGTACGAAGACAAAATTAAAACGTTCTCCGACGTTTAAGGTGTCGCATTCTTAATGCATATAGCATTATCTTCGTCGCGGCAATTTGTCGTTAACTGCGGACCCTTACCTTAAAGGCGATCGTAACAATGCCTTCTTACGAATACGTCGTAACACTTTCAATTATAAATTAAGCTATTAACTTAATGTACAATAATTTGTTTATCAGGTTAAGCATCGAAATTAATGCAAGTGGCATAACTCGTTCATAACTTAACACTTTTTATTAGCGAGTCCGTACGGCAGTTTCGTCAAGTAAGGCAATATCAATGTTTTCGCCTCCGAGCAAACGAATCTAGACCTAAGTGCATGGTCGTAAAATATAGATTTCAATGGTCGTTAACGACCGATCGAGCAATCGGGATAGGACTTGGACGTATAATTTCTTGTGTAATCGCTTTAATAATGGGTGAAAAATGTGATATTATCTGCCCACTGTCAATAAATTAACACCGTTTAGAGCAAAAATGTAGATTCTTAGTGTCGCTACTATTATAAATAGAGAGCTGGAAGGAACCGAGGCGAGGTTTGAGACGGGTCGCGATGCCGGGGCCGAGTGCGCGTGTTTTTATTTGGGTGCGTGAGTAGCGAGGCCTTATTAAAATATTTCGAGTGGAAACTGGAAGGACCACTTAGTGGTGCGCGGGAGTTTCACGCCTGAGCTGATACAACATTAAGTCGACAAGATAGCTTATTTGTGCTGAGCTGAGGATTAGGGGCAATAAATCACTGATTAGAATGTATTGACTGGCGTCGACTCCGGCGCACGATCTTCTCTCTTATTTATACACCGCTAGCTTTTAGGCTTTTATGACTTCATTATTTTACGTCGAACACTTCGACTAGCAACGATTTTATTTACATAATTAACACGAGATGCAAATCGGCCTACGTTTTACGAGTTACCAGCGTTGCCTTAATTAATTATGGATTATGATCTTTAAAGGGTAAGTTTTAATTAAAGATAATGTTTATTTATTCGACGGAGTTCAGTCGAGAGATTGAGGTTTTTAAAATGGTAAACATAATTAAAATAAGAGTAAAGTCCGCATCTGAGAAAAAATAAAAAGAACATGGCCGTGTCTTGATTTCTTTAATGCAAAGTCGATTCTTACTTCACCTGCACAGGTCTGAGTGCATAGCGGGAGATGCGAGTAGGCTGCAAAAGCGTACGGCCGCGTCCGCCAAACATCAAGCAGTTTAATGTGAAAAAATAAAAAGTAGTTTAGCGCAGGTTTTACCGCTGTTTATGTCAGCATGGAGCGTAAAATTACCTCCTTTTGTGAAAATATTAATACGGCATCGGCGTTGCCATCTCACACGATCCTTGCCAATATCATGACTAATTCCATTCCATTGTACTAAATTCATAAGCATTATGCAAATAAACTTGTTTTATGATTCCTGATATGTAATTTAAGAAATGCGATATTAAATATACCGTGAAATGCTTCAATTCTAGATGTTAATCGACTTTGTCTTATTATTTTTTTTGTTTCGCCATTTTGAAATTTTATTTTCTGCTATAATGTTTCTGTATAGTATGATAATATTATAAATATTGCGATCTTAACTTGGAATCAAGATTCTTTTCTTTTTTTATTCTTCAATAAATCGTAAAATAGCTTTTATAACACATTTCTTGAGTAATTTTGGGTTCATATAATGTTCACTATCATAGCAGCGATTATTATATCATATTGTTATAAAACTAGTGTTGTAGTTCTTTGCACTTGCTCTATAACCTTGAGACGAAAGGATATCTTCACAGTAATTTGATTATTGTCAGGCGCCTGTTTAACTAGAGCACGGACACGGAGGGTTTCCGTACTGCAGGTTTTACTTATCAATTGAAGAATTATTAAAACAAAATAACTTTTCAATCTTAAAAACAACCCTGTCTATAAACGTTACTTAGGAACTTTAGTGTATGCGAAAAGAAAATCTATTATATGAATATCGTACATTTTCCGTACTCTATTTTGTTCCAAATGGTATTCGGTTCTATTTACCCGTTGTTGAGTTAAGTTATAGCATACCACAATTACATCGGTTTATCCATAACTTTCCGTCTCCATTTAATCGTTTCTATCTTCCATAGAAACACTAGTCAGGACAACAGCAAATATATAAGGTGCATAATTGTTAACTAATTGACAAGCTAGAATTTAAAAATCAATTTTATAGTAACAATAAAAAGTAAGCAAACTATGAAGCCATTACACGACGTTTCCCTTTTATGTGATGCCTTAAAGAGATTACAATGTAGCTTATACGGAACGCGTTGTTTTTATCTTTATAAGCGCTTATGATTATTGACTACTTAACCTCAATTCTACGTATGTTTATATTAAGAATGAAATAATTCCAAATGGTAAACATAACCAGAACTTATTAAGTGTTTATTATTATAGAGATTGGTACAAGAGCTTATCGATATGTGTTTTACTCAATAATTTCATTATTTCCAGTCCGTGTCGTTTCGTATCGTAAAATTTCACAAAAAGATGTCTCAATAAACGAACTGTGCAAACTCTCAATGGCTTAATATTGGATAAAATCTGAAAACCACCACTTCATAAAATATCTTCAAACAGAATAATCTTTTTAAAAATCCGTTATTTTTATGGTAAGTAACCTATTATTTTATCTGAAAACGATACTCATTCAAGATATTTTAACAAGTAAAATATTTTTTCATTATAATAAAAACATATGCCTGGTGAAAGTATTTTCACATTAATATACCGTTTTTAATGTATATACAATGTTATTTGTGTACATTTACGATAATTCTAGCACTAGCAAGTTTATATATTAAGTCATAAATATTTTATTTACAGTTTTTTTTTATATTATAAAATGGCAAACGAGCAACCGATCACCTGGATTCTCGGAAATAGCGAGGCGACCGCTGCCCATAGACATCTGCAATTGCAGATGAGTTGCCTATCTTGAATCTACGGAGGATACAGCAAGATAGCTCCTCTTCCTATAAGTCCCCTCACCCGCCATATCCACATTTGTATTGCTTAAATAAATAGTATCTCTTTCAGTTTCAAAGCTTCATTGCAACACTTTAACTCGATATATTGTGTGTTTAATTAGTAAGAATATGTTTACTTTTAAGTCGTAACAAAACCTGATCACGGTTAATTAATATAGCTGCTTCAGTAAGGACGCACACCTTTAATTTCATTGTATTCACTAATAACACGCCTCCGATCCTTTGCGCTATTACCAATGAAATTGTTACTTGCAAACTTAATTACTGTTTTATTACTTGCTTTACGATAAATACAAAACTATTTCTATGTAAAATGTTAATTCGCGTCTTTAATTCTTTAATCGTTTCGGTATAAACTAGACTTTTATAACTAGCTGTTGTGCGCGACTTCGTCCGCGTGGAATTAAATAATATAGCTCGTGTTACTTGGGGATAATGTAGCTTTCTAATGGTGTGAGAATTTTTGAAATCGGCCCAGTAGTTCTCGAGTTATTTCAATACAACAAAAATACAAAGTTCCTCTCTTTATAGTATTAAAAGCAAAGATTACAATTTATTCATTTGTTTAATTAACTTAATTACATCATTATTATTTCGTATTTTTGATACTTTATCCGTCCCGTAGCTTGTTAATAGATGTACATTGTCAGAATGGTAAATGGAATGATTAGAACAGATAAATAAATAAATAAATTTTGCTTAAGATGAATGAACGAAATAAGAGATAACTACAAAAAAAAAGAATTACCAAACTTGTCAGACGTTCCTCGTGTCTTAAATCGTGTAATTAAATACGCATGTGACTGTTTGCTTTGAAGTGAGAGTTAACAAAAGGATTTACTAAATTACGGTAGTAGGTTTAAATAATAGATAAATAAATCAATATGTATATGAATTTAGCTATATGTTTATAATAATCTGTGTAATTCTATTTATGTCATACTTTTACATACAGTTGTTAATATTACACCTAGCTATCGCCCGTGGCAATGTCCACACGAAAATAAGAAACATAATAAGTATCCCATATGATTTTCCTAACAATGTTCTACGTCTATGTAAAATTTCGGAGACATCTTCAGAGAAACATTCATCTATAGTAAGTTTCACATTTACAATATTAGTAAGAAGTAAGATATCGAAATATCTACGAAAAAAACACTTTTTTAACCGACTTCCAACAGAAGGAGGTNGTTTCAATTTATTGTATTTAAAAAGAAAAATCATGCAGTTAAATAATATAGCTCGTGTTACTTGGGGATAATGTAGCTTTCTAATGGTGTAAGAATTTTTGAAATCGGCCCAGTAGTTCTCGAGTTATTTCAATACAACAAAAATACAAAGTTTCTCTCTTTATAGTATTAAAAGCAAAGATTACAATTTATTCATTTGTTTAATTAACTTAATTACATCATTATTATTTCGTATTTTTGATACTTTATCCGTCCCGTAGCCTGTTAATAGATGTACATTGTCAGAAAGGTAAATGGATTGATTAGAACAGATAAATAAATAAATAAATTGATACTTAAGATGAATGAATGAAATAAGAGATATTTATAAAAAAAAGGAATTACCAAACTAGTCAGACGTTCCTCGTGTCTCAAATCGTGTAATCAAATACGCATGCGACTGCTTTGAAGTGAGAGTTAACAAAAGGATTTACTAAATTACGGTAGTAGGTTTAAATAATAGATAAACAAAACAATATGTATATGAATATAACTATATGTTTTATAATAATCTGTGTAATTCTATTTATGTCATACTCTTACATACAGTTGTTAATATTACAACTAGCTATCGCCCGTGGCTATGTCCGCGCGAAAATAAGAAACATAATAAGTATCCCATGTGATTTTCCTTACCATGTTCTACATCTATGTAAAATTTCGAAGATATCTTCAGATAAACATTCATCTATAGTAAGTTTCACATTTACAATATTAGTAAGAAGTAAGATATCAAAATATCTACGAAAAAAACACTATTTTTGTATACTCTACTGCTAAAAACTCCAGACATTTTTATTTCGAACAGGGCTCGGTGGCGTCTTACCGCCGGTGAGTTCCTCGAAATATTTTGTTGTTGTTTTTGTCGTAACCATTTCTAGACAATGATTACACATAATCGTATCGCATTGAATTTATACTAATTAAACACTTTTCAATGTATCTCAAGTCTTGGGATGTAGGCAAAAAACTGCACATCAGCAACTATATACCAATTTGCTTTGAAGCGCAAAAACAGAATAAATTCTTAATCAAATTCCTGTTATTTATTTGAGTTTTTTTATATAATGCAGTGATAAATTAGTTTACGTATGTAACCTTAAATAGTACCGTTAAAAATGCTGTTCGAAGATATTTAAAGTTAAGAATTCTTAAGGAAATCTTCTCGTTTATTTTGCGTTGAAAATAACCACAAATGTAAGCTTAATGGCAAACGATGCTCTATAATTTGGAATTCGTGATCCTTAATTTTTACGTATGCATTTAATAGCTTTTCCGGTGTAGGTGGAATCCGCAAAATAAGTAAGATTCAGATTTAACAGCGGAACTGAGCATTGAATAAATAAATCAAATGAGTTCGCCCACCGCGATGCTAACTTTTTGCGACTGTTATGGTAATCGCTACGCGTAGTTTGCAAAACAACATACATATACAAGTTTTTCAACAGATTCCTCTCGTATATATTACATTTAATTTGCAATTTTATCAATATTATCTATATCGATGAAAACGTAAATAACTATAACAGTTAAATGTAATATAACATATCAAAATATTTCGTTCTAAATAATATGAATAATAACGCACTTTCTTTAAGTCATAAAAATGGTTGACTACTTGGTCCATTACTTGTCATTTATAGTCACGGTGACCGTTTTTTATAACTTTCTCGTTTTGAGGAAAATATTTTCTCGGGTATGTGATATATTGAACAATATCTGTCAAGGATCTACTT
>QDHC01006953.1:376032-392202 GCA_013186455.1 Papilio dardanus tibullus | reverse complement strand
CCATAATATTAAAGTTATAATTAATTTAATTAAGCAAGGAAATTACTTAAAGTATTTATTTTTGATATTTTGTTATCGTCATCAGAAATCTGCCGTGTCGTAATAATCACTTCTAATTATTTAAAACTATTTATTTACCAGAGTAATCTTTGTAAAAAGATCATACACGAACTTGAAACCTATGAAAACTAAAGCGTGGATAATAATTACTTAAGTAGGGTATACTCATATTTCTTTATTTATTCCCCAGTAATGTTTAAAAGACGTGACCGCTTTTTTAACTAAATAAGAAACTTGTAAAGAGAGCGAGCGTGAATTCACGGCCTATTATTTAATGATATCCGTAAGGTCGTTATTGGAGTGAATGTTTTATATTTTTTGTTTTGTTTGGAGCCGGGCCGAGCGACCAGCTTCCTCGGACAGGCGCCGACGCGGGTAGAATTTAGTGCCAAGATACGGCGTGGGTGTTACCTAATGAATATATTTATTTGTGACGGCGCTCTCGCCGACTTTTATCTGACACCAACGGGAGACAAGTCCCTATCTGGGAGTCGTAAGGTGCCTCCCTGTTGCTGAACGGGTTCGAGCGAGCCCGTCTGTCCGTATCGATTCGTCCACGCGATAAAACTCCAGAGAGCTCTAAGTGGTTTCGTGGCACTGGTGATACTAAAATTAGCGTTATCATTTTATTTGTGAGCAAAGGTGTGTTGTAATAGTTTCGAGTGGAGATTTGATGAGTGCAATTAACATTCCGAGATTAGTTCACATTAAATTTAACGACACGGATTTATGTTACATTCTAACCGTTTCAAATGTTAAGTAGATGTTACCTTGCCTATTTGTTAATTTTTTTATTATTATTATAGACCCCATCTAGTGTTTCAATTGCCTCATTAAAACCGTTGTTAAGATTTTATAGAATTTTAGTATAAACATTACCTATACGGTTCAAAGTACGAGTAACATAACAGTTCCAAAATTCTTTTTTGATTTCCTGGATCCGTTCTTACAATCTTCTTTTAAATTCCATCTCTTAGTCTACTACTTCACTCAATGCTTCCAATTATTTTATTTCTTATCAAAATATTTTCACATTAATATAACTATACGGTAGGACTTACTTATTCCATCCTACACCGTAGATACCTGCGTAGAATCGTAGTTAAATATTCTGCATTTCCTCCTACTTCATACTCCCTGAACAAAGGAACGAGGTGTTGCCCAGTAATACAATAATAAGACGCTTCAACAACCGTGCAGACCTGAACGTCCAGACCAACTTGACACATGAATCTAATGAACATTGCAATTCCGCCATACCAGTATGTACTAGCTTTTTAACGTCGCGGATCATCTTACATCGGTGTCCGAATGAAGGCGCGTCGCTCGACATTCGTCGTGGTTCATACGACAAAGGCGCGGCGACAGAACAGGCGTCGCCCATTTCCATTATAATATGTTCAAAATATTTATGCTATCTATCTGGGACCACCCAAGTGGCTGTGATGTGATCTGACAGGTAACTTCAGGAACAAAGCCATCGTCCCGCGTCTATTCACGCGGCGAACTTGGCAGGTCTTTCTCTCGTATCGGAATACATTGGGCTACCTGTTCATGCGTATTTATAAACTGTCAGAAACTCTTTAACAAATACGATATTTACATAACAAAACGTATTAATAAGTTACAAGGGTTCATTATTGTAACTTTTATATCGTTACAGAACGATATTATTTTTTACGTTTATGGATATTGTCTAAGATGTCCAATCTAGTCTTGCCAAAAGGGTACTTATTTTTTAAACAATTTTATATCATTTTTTTGGTGAAATAAGTACTGAAATATGTTTTATACTGAAAATTCAATTGATAATAAATTAAATCAAAAAAAAATTACAAAGTTTTAAAGTAAACGTTTTATTTTCTTTTTCTTATCTATTACTAATATAGTAATTTCTTAACTTATACATAAATGCTTTCATTAAATAGTAGTATAACATCAAAAACGTGGGAAAAATTGTATTTTTTTCTTAATTCTTAATATCTTTCATTCATAATTTCTATGACATGATCGGCCATCAAAGCTAGTCCACTAACACGATCACAGAGGAAGTGGTTTTATTCCTTTCGTATCCTATGACCGCTTCACCGTAGGCTCCGTATCTACGAGCATTATTGTTAGCTCCGCCCACGACGCGTTGGGGCGGAGCCTCGCTGAGCCCCACCCCTTTAGCTTGGAACTCACTTGACACAAACTTATTCGATTAAACGAAGGAGATCTTGTCTCGTTGATTTAGCAAATTTATATGTAAGTTGCCATTCTGATGACAATAATACTAAGTAATGTTGCAAATTGATCATAGTTTATTATTTTATAAGAAATTTTATTTTTGTTTACGACCAATTATACCACTGTTAACAATTTGTAAGAATATTATATCATCATAGTTTATTAATGATATTTTATGATTATTAATTTACACGTGTGTTTTTAATTAAAAGATTCGATAAATAATTTTATTCGACATGACTTTGCATAAAATCCAATTCAATCTAAATATAAGTATTTATAATATTACAAAAAAACTACATGCATATTTTTTTTATAAAAAGGCGTCTATCGAGCAAATCCCCTTTTCTTTTTTCTCCCTATAATTTTTTCCTAATATTAACCAACACCTGAGCATCCGTTACAATTTCAGTTTGCCAACTTTATAACTTCAGATAACAGCAAGGTGGAAGGAGATTAGATTTGTAATTATTTTCAATAACCAAAATACAGCTGCATCTGTGAAAAAAATTAACTTAACTTTTGCGTTTTAAAACAATTTTCTATCAAGTCATTGGTTCTACCTAGTGTGTAATACCACTCATAACTTTGTTTCTTTTTGTCAACGACCTTATTCTAAATATTTAAGTATACTTATTTATGTAATACACATTGTTAAGGTTAAAATAAATATGCCAGAAAATTCATAATTGCTTTGTTGACTAAGACGCTACCTTCGTTTTTAATTAAAAGAACATTCTATGTATATTGTTATTGAGGTCGAATCGTGAAAATATTCAACCATTTTTTTGTACTTTTTATTCTAACATAGCCATGCAATCTGAGGACACGAAAATACAAACTAAATACAGCTGGATTTATTTTTCCTATTGGAAAATTTGACGCATAAAAACTAAACTGCAATACTATTAGATTTTACATCTATTATGTATTTTGTTGATTCATTTAGTGGACTTATTAATGACTTACATATTTTTTTGCTATGTTACATTTAAAAAGGCCAAAGTATCTTATCATAAGTAATCTTATAAGGCATCAGTTACTAATTACCTGAGTTGTATTGTAACTTTGTTGACACAATAGCGACTATTACGTGCTATTTTGACATCCAAATGCAAAAAGAAGCTACTTATTTTTTTTAGTAAAAAATAAAAGCATCCTGTATACAAAGCGACCGCTAGCCGCCCGCCCATTAACATATGGCGTTTGGAAGGAAGGGGCGCGAGGCGCACTTGCCTAGACTGCCTACCCCGTGTTTTAACTCGCCTAATTGTTTCCCATTTACATACATTAACGGGCAAAAAAGCCGCGCAACTGACGCCGGCGACCCACTATGTAAATACGAGATTATATAGTCCGAGGGCCCCCCATTAGGGCGGTGCCCGCTCATCGTGTAAGCCAATTTAGAAGTAACGAAATTTTATAACGGAAATCAATCGTCATTCAATTCTAATTACACCAATCGTAAATTAAACGTTCGTTGTTGGTTCTAAACTACCAGTTTTGTTTATTACGATAGGTTTTGCTATCGTTTAAGGAATATTTACACAATATTATTATACAGGAAATTAATAAAAAATCCTGTGCGTGCGAAACTTCTGAAATGGCTGCGTTCATAAGTGACGCACTTCCTATAAAACACACTCTCTGCTAGTTAACTTTTAGTTAACTAATCTTCCGCCAGAGTCTCTATATTTGCTCAACTTGTTTTCTGCACATAGACGCGCAGAGTCCTCCTCAGCTGAAAGCTGGTGAAAAATTCATTAATTTTAGTCTTGTAATATCCACGCTATTAAGTATTATGGATTAGTAATTCATAATTTTAATTCTAATACTTGATAGTTGTATCAAGTTGTACATCCATTTACAATGTATTAACTATTAACAAACCTCACATTTCACAAATGTAGAACGAACGTCACGTATCAGTTCTACAGCCTAATGCCTTCACCATTGTTAGCTTTTGGTTCTCACCGTCGTTTAATTACCCAACTACCATTTCGTAATTACAAGTTACTAAATGATATGAAAGGATAATGAGGGTTTATCTGAAGTCTCTTGTAAATTACAGACGCTACTTAATAAACCAAAGCCTCGTGACTATTGTTGAGGAATCGATCAGCACGTAACTGATGTAATTATACCACTTTATACATCGGCTTGTTCTCATGATAAATTCACGATATCATATCAGAATTGTAATACTGAACTGTTTCCAAATTGAGCGATATTTTATAGTTTAAAGTTAAACATTTTAAGGAGTAGGTATTTACGATAAACTATAAATAAGCGACTAAGTACTCATGCGTTAGCCCGGTGTCGGCACCGACTAGATTCGGTAGGTTAGGTTAGGTTAACATGTAGTTTATTAAAGACCTATATTTGTAAATATACATGGTGCTTTTTTATGTCTATCATTTCATTCGACTCCTAAGTTTTATCTCAAAACAATTATAAACTCTTAGGAGATTATAAGAAATTTAATAACGCGTAATAATACTTCCCTAATGATCAGCCCACCCCGCGAAAGTGTACAGTTAGCAGCACAATGGCTCTATCAGACAAGATCAAACAAAGGCTACTTATAACCTTATAACTGTTCTTAATCGTCATTTCACATACGGTCTACACTGACGAATGTATATACGAGTACATACGTCTCCAACGTATACCTTAAAGCTGCATAATGTTCCCAGATAATGTTTACTACGGTCCGCAAAATAACATCGGAAGAAATAAGGGCTTTAAATATTTTGATTATAAAGAATAAAATTGTAGAGATTATGGATTTTGGAAACAGCCAGCATATTTTTGATTGATTTATTCAATTAAATCATGATATTTTGATAGGAATTAATTACACTGTGTTATGTTTTTATTTCGGCAATAATTCTTAATACATAGATATATTATAACAAAATTGAAGATACACAGGGCTAAAGGATTCTTAAACAATACATGTTTTTTAATGTTGTTTGTTTTGCTATCGGTGCAACGTTTCGCAAACGAAGTAGGCGATTTTGCTCGCTTCGCGGTCTGCACTAGGCACAATGGGTTTAGGATATGCATAGATATGCGCTGAGTGATGCAGTCTATGCAAATTTTGATACCCGCCTGCACCCGCATGCACGCACGCACGCATACTATACTCAACGCTTTCTAGATTTCTAATGAAATACTGGAAAATCAAACTGAACAAATCAAACGAATTGTTATGGAGTTGTATAAGACTTTGGGTTTATTTTTGTTAACACTTGGCTGAATTTCATGTCTCTGCGTTTTTGCTTAGTCAGTATATCATTTTATACCTGTTTAAATTTTTTTGAACTAAAAACGGAGGACCGTTCCTCTTTTATTTGATAACACAACATTGTTATACCCACGAACCGTGTATGAATGTGGTATGTAGTTATTTCCATTGAGAGATGTTGCTCGGCGCGCGTACCTATCTAATGTTAATCTTTAAACTAATTGCCTTCGTCCGCATTTCGTAACCAGTGGGGATCGCGGACGAGTAAAACTCTTCCGGTCGCTTTCGTGAATAATTCACGCGGCGTCTTAGGTGGTTTATTTTTTAATTAGTGGCCGCTTTTCATAGGTCGACTGCGATCAAGATAGCGCCGGTTCGTGTGAATGGCCCACGGTTAGGCCGTGGTTGCCTCACGCATCGCTCGCCGTCTCGGCGATTATATGCAAATGGAATGTCATAACACGTGAATAATTACATCGGGCCACGAATCGCCCTTTCGTACGAGCCGCACAAATTGGATTTACGTGAAATGCGAGTTTTACCGGTCGAGGCGAACTTGACGTATGTGTTCTTGGGGTATTGTGTTTTAATTTAAGGCAGAGAAATTCATTTTTATTGTAAATACCTAAAGGGAGGTAATATATTCTCAACTTATAGAATATTGTTTCAAAACGTAGCCTGGAACTTAATACTGTATTCTAACTTTCACACAGATTGGATTATTTTACCAGAAGCCCATGTACCCATTTTTACGGGGCATTAATATTTTTTACCTTTCATTATTAATCAAAAAAACGAAGAATATTTAATACTGGTAAAAATTATACATTACTAAATGTGCCTCTAACAAAGGAGCCGTACTGCATATATTTTACCTACGACTTGCTCATTACTTTTAAAAGAATAACATTTTTAGATTTTCATAAAAATGTAATAAAGGCAAGTATACACGAGGCAGGCGGCATAAGTTTCAAAGCTTGTGTACACTAGTTAAATGTAAACTAAGTAGGTGCCGCGGTGATGTCTGCACGCGCCGCTTTTCACGGAACGCCGCCGCCGCCGTGGAAATTGCGGCCAGAGTCGCGACTCGGCCTCACCGAGCTTGCTGCGTTAAGTTGAGCGCGGATCGTTATGCTAATACTATTCCTTGTTCTATTAACCATACCATATTACATTCAACAACTGAAGTAAAATAAACCATAGTGTTTGGACATAGAGTTGAGTTTCCTTTGTCCTCTTCAGTGTGTTGTATCTCTTTGCATTTGAAATGTCGTGGTAGCCCCATGTCCACCGGCCGTGGACGCGATAGCGGGTAAATGGACGGTTGACTACGTTTATGGCTCGCCTGTGCTTAGATTTAAAGCACATACGCGAATGCAGAACATGTTACACGGGGCGCGATAATACCGCATTGTAAAGTTTGTTCTCTAAACAAGGGAATAAAATTCGTATAACACTATAGACGATGTCCAATTATATTCCGAATGTATACTAAATAATGTATATTTAATAAGGTACGGTTATAATGCTATGAGTAATTGAATTTTGGAAGATGAAGGTAGCAAAAGAATAGAAATTGTGCCGGGAATTTTAGAAATACTCGAATTATAATTAGGAATAATAAAAATTGTTATTTTTTTAATCGTTTCCAAAATCAGGCATATGCATAGTCATTCATTTTACTATTGTAAGATAAATACGTTTGAATAATAATTAATAAAATTTTATCTCATTTCTTTAATTTCATCGTCTTAAACGTATTTGTTAAAAATACAGTTGCAAGTATCATTATATTATTTTAACAATACTGTTTTGTTGTCGAAATGTGCCAACTTGAGAACAGCTACCATGGCCATAATGATGAGAACAATATAAAATCACAATGTAAAATACTCAGACTTGTGGTTTAAACTTTCACAAAATAACTGAAATTATGGGATACCTTTTGCAACATTTTGTTAAATGATCATCACCGATAAGAAATATCACAAGCCATAAGGAACTGTATATCGCTGATGGAATTATAAATATATGAAACTGGCATTAACATTTGATAACTCATGTGCTTGTCACATATGAGATATCGAACGTCATTGTCAGTTCCATACATTTTTGACGTTCGCTATCGAATCTCTTTATAGCAAATGTCCTTTGGATTACCCCTCAAAACAGTGATTATAATCCACAATTACGAAACAAAATCGCTGCAATTTTTGCAAAATTAAAAACATTACATTAAAAATTAAGTACGGTAAAACGTGCAAAACTTGTTGTTAAAGTAAAGAATCTTTAAAAAAAATATTTGTTAAACACCCACTAATAGTTTTTATAACATTTTTACCAAATAACTTTTTATAACCATAGCAAACAATTGAATATTTTTATTGTAATTTATGCCGCTAATAGCTTTAAGTGGAACCTAAAAGCAATTTATGAAAACCACTAAACGACCGCTCTCACACCGTGAATTTTACGACACAACAGTCGAAAGTGCGTTGCGAGATGAAACTTTTGTGGTTACAAAGTTTGATCTGTAATTAGGGTGGTTAATAGCATAATAGCTTCGTGTAACGGTTTCAATCTGATAGCATTGTGTTTTCGAGTCGTTTAAACGCTGCGGCTTCTTGAAAGCCGTGAAACATACTATAATGACTGCGTGTCCTTTATACTGCGCCGGCTACAATCACGTTTAACAATAATCGTCACGCTTCTGGTTTTGCTATATACTTAATAGATCAATTAATTTCTTGCTCTTCCTTTATATTGCTAATAGACTATTTAATAATACGAAATAGCTGCTTATTTTTACACAAATAATAGAGTTTTTTTCCAAGAGATTTCCTAAACCGTGACCAAACTATTTGCAGCATAAATCTGTTCTGAGATCAAGTTATACTTAGCCTGGAGCGCTCACTTGACACAATGAAACAATGTGAATATTTTAATATCTAATTCTATTATTTCTTCTAACAAAGGTATTTAAACATCACGATAGTGTGCCGTTATCGATCGTACAAGTTTCACTGTTTAATTCTGTAACTTTTTGCCGAATGCCGGACATATCCTGGAGGCAGGTGTAGTCGTGCCGGGCTCCCTCGACGACGACGCTAATGAACACAATGAAGACGTATCCCCGCCGTATCCGGCGCTGATCGATTGATTTACTCGCTGCCACCGCGCTCGAGCTTTTTGTATTCGAATGTCGCCCAACATTTGCATATCGGAGTCGCGACGAGACGAATTTCAAACGAGACGTAGGAGTACGTCGCAATGTGCTAGATGCCTCCTCGAGGGGATAGCCACATTTACATATTATGACAGCATCGGCTTGTATGACTGACTGCTTACGCGTGTTCACTTAACGAAGCTTCGAAATTGAGACTTCAATAAATGCTTTTAAACGAAGGATAAAATGTCCACTTAATTTACTGAAATAAAAGGCATTTTCTTAATAAATAGAAACAATGTATTAAGCTGATATTAAATGTTTAAGCAAAATAAACGCAGAACCTGGTATTGCAAATGAAGTTAAGTATATCAATCTTAACTAACTAACTTAATAAGGTATTTAACGGGAAAAAATACTATAGTACAACAAAACATGGATATAGACATTTCGTGTCACGTATTGCAGAGCAGCTGAGCACACACCAGCGTATTAGAAATTTATATTCGAATTCTTAAACCGAAAATATTTTAACTTTACGCTTCAAGCTTCTAAATGCAGAAATTAAGCTAACTAATACAATCATATTTTAGCTGAGAAATATATTAACTAGAGTTGTTTTCTTTAATTATATTAATTTTCTACAAACCAGTATATACAGTCGAACCTGTATAAGCGAGAAACCTCTATAAGCGAGAGACATTCTGTGGTCCCGATGAGCTACTTCCATCAGCGAGAAACTCAGATTAGAGAGAAACCTTTATAAATCCAGGTTCGACTGAACTACAATAGTTTCGTAGTCTAAGTACTGTCAGTCGACTAGGATATTCTGCTCGAAATTAATTACACGCTACGTGTGTCAAACAGTTCGCTAATGCTACAGGCGTTTATTATGTCCTGCAAAGAGCACTTATGACAATTGGCTACCATTGTCACCTTGATTGCCCGACATGAGCAGTGGGTAAGCAATTGCGATGCACTGCTGTCACTCGTAAGTGTCCTACTATTACTGACTTAATGAGTTTTATTGACCATTAGAGGCATAGAAATGACATTTCCGAGCAATTAATGTCTACAATTTTAATGTTTATTTTTAAGTCTTACTATTTTATGAGTATAACTTCAATTCTTTATAATAAATAAAGAACTTCCTTTAAATAAAAAAAAATACTTTTCACTCAACTAAGGCAAGTCACATGCCCTCTTACTTATGCTCTCTAATAAATACTACGATAGTGTGGTATAAATTCTCATAATTAAAATATTATTTATATAGCAACGGCGAAACTCGTTTGATATTTTCTTAACCGGAAAATTAAGCTTATTCTCTGGCACGTAATATGTAAATTGTGCAAAAAGTAAGCTATATTAAGTTACAAAATTTAGTTAACGTTTATTAAACAATCCACAAAACGGGTGTAATTATGCAAATAAAAGTCGGATATGTTAATACTTTGGGACGATTTAGCACCCCCCAGGAACAGACGGACATTTGTAGCCGTTTAGTGAGGGGTCAATTATCGGAACATCTACAAGGTATATCTTCATCTACCAAACTATTCCTTTCAACGAAAAGCATTTTAAAACGCTTATAATTAATTTCGATTACTTATCATTATTGCTAATTTGTTTTATATCGCGTTAATTAGTTTAACAACGTGGTGACATTGTGTTAACTGCTGTGTAAACAAAAACGTTAATTTACAGTACATTCGGTGGTTGTTTGAGTGGATTAAAAGACACATACTTTGCACATTTCAATCTAGGTAAAAATAATGTAGGTAATGTAAGTATGAGCAAATTCGTATCAAATGTAATCAGAACTTCCTAAACATGTTTTTTTTTTCTTTATTTATTATTTCAAAAAAAGTTTTCATTACGATATTTTCACAATTTAAGTTCTTAAACCTGTACGTTTGTATGGAACTTGTGTAAACTGCTGTAACCGTGGATTTGTGTAATTTCGTACACTCCAAAAATACTAATTAATACGTTTACTAATACTAAAATAATGTATTTTCACCGGTGTTTTGGCATTGGTACTTAATCAACGGTAACAGCTTGTCAAATATTGCTTCACATGTCAAAAAACGTATCCTAAAACTGTAATTATAAAGGCAACTGATGTATGAGGATAACAAAAACTAGAATTAAAAAGTAATATTCGATAGGAATACGGTCGATAATTATTCCCCAGATAAATGTAACCCTTTCCTGATTAAATTTGAATACATTAGAGCACTAACTTATTTTTGACAAGCTGCTAATCATATTCAAATGCACACCTTGCGATATTTTGATGGCCGACACTTAGAATTTTAAAGCATTAAGTCCCAGGGCACATGATAATTTAAAGGGTCTTTTACCAAAAAGAATCTGACTTGAACAATAGAGACAGGTGTCGCTGCAGCCCTGCGGTGTTTTAAACGTTTCGGGCTAACATAAACAGTAGCCCCTGGGTTTACTAAGTTAATAGTGCGTTAACATAATAAACAATTATGTTCTAATTTATTGATTGATATTTGCAGAAAGTACCTTGTTCTTGTGTTTTTATTTCTTAACCAAATAATTCGCGGTGGTCTTAAAGTTTGGGGGAACACAATGTTTACTTTAATAGAAACGCAAGGATAGTTTATTAAATTGATTTCGAATTATTATAGGTCCAAAATCTACGCTTGTATATTCATAGTGCTCTTTTAAAGCCGGATCTAAAATATTTTAGTAAATATTAATTCAATTCGCTAGTTATAAGTAATTAAAACTCCATCAAGTAAGCTGATCATCTACCATAACGATCAACACCCAGATCTAATAGTCGCCCAAAATTACCCGAGCAAAAAAGGCTGTATAAATTTAACTTCATTTTGAATGATTAGACCTTTCTTACATACAACAAACATCCTTTCTTTGTATCAATAATGTAGGAATTTCTTCGTCGAATTTGATAGTTCATTATAAATGGTTGAATTTTAAACACATAACGTATTTTAATGTTTGAAAAAGGCATTTATTGATGTAATGATAAGCGTGAAGGGGGCAACCGCCACCAGCCATTGTTTTAAACACGATGTGAGAATGTTCCATTTCGAACGTGACTTTAAATTAACGGTGTTTGTGTAATTTGTTTTTAATTAAAAAACGATAAGTCAGTAACTTATAAAGTAATATTAATACGATGGAAATTGCCTCTGCGTATAAGATTACTATTAGCAGAAAATATGTTATTAGGATAAATTGTTAAAGTAAGCAGTCAGGGGGCTTACCCAAAGTATCTTTCGATTGGCGATATCACTGATGGAACCAAACTGACAATGACATTCGATAAGTCATATGCTTGTCACGTGTGAGATATCGAACGTCATTGTCAGTCCCATACATTTTCGATGTTCGCTATCGAGTCGCTTTGTAGCGCATGCACTTTAGGTAGCCCCGCTGATTTTTTAGGCAAATCTACGTTCGGCAGAACTATTTTTATTGAACGAACATTAGCCAACATTGTATTGGAATAGGGAAAATAATTACTGTTAGTACCTGAAGGTAAATAACATGCGATAGGAATACTTTGATGATTTTTTTAAAGCATTTATTGTTTGTCTACTAATGTAACAATTTCCTTACCTGCACTTCATTGTACAGTCGTATTGTGTACAAAGCTTTGTTCAGTCGGACCAATGGGGGCCGTAATAAAAGTCTAATTGCTCGCGGCAGGGGAAAGCTCGCCAATGAGTAAGCATTAGGGGCCGCGCTACATAAGCAGCACATGCCCAGTGAACATTAGCTCTTTGATAACACCTCGAGTTATATACAAATGGCCAGTTTATGTGATGTCACGGGTGGATAATTTAACGTTCACATAATGACGTCATCAAATATGCTAAATTTTGTAGCTCATTTAATAGAAAACACTCCCACACTCATGCTCGTTTAATGGTTACGAAAACTTAGCTTAGACTTCTCCTATTACATCTACAATAAGGGACTTCCTTAGTAGGTACTCTGAGCCGCATATTGAGTGATTAATTAGTGCAACATTAAGCTTGCTAACTGTCAAGATATGCTTGATGACTTTAAGGCATACATTTTTTTCTTTCCCATTCACTTGAATAATTTTTGTAATAAATATAAAGTTGGAATTTCGTATATAATTTTTAGATTAATAACATGCCGGCAGTGTGCAGTGTGTTAGTGTTTGAGTGTTGAATTCATTAGCATTGATGCGGCCGCCGAGCATCTGACTAAACCAAAATAAAAAGGCACATTTTCACCGGTGAATAGGTAAGGTGTAGTCGGTATATTTGTGGAGAGGTGACAATAGATATCGGCCTCTTTGCGGAGCGGACCGTGTCTAAATAGTGTGGTAACTAATTGAAAGGAGGCGTACTTACAATGGAGTCACACAGTAGCGGGCTTCCGTGTCTACTAGATCTAGGAATCTGTCCAGACAGGTCATACGCGTAATGAATATAGTTGTCTGTATTTTAGGACATAGTATTCTTAAATATTGTTTGTTTCACATAATGGTGAAATGTTTCGATAAGTAAAATTTTCGCTTTTCCTTAAATATAATAAGTGGTTTGGATAAATTTCAATAAAAGCTTAAGGAAGAATCTCAAGATAAGATAATATAAAGTCAAGTATATTTCGCAGTTTATGTAACTCCATAATTATTTTTAACTCTATAAAACCTTTAAAATGTTCACTGTCAGTTCCGTACAATAACTCATAGCGAGTTACACATAGTCCACGCTAAACAATTACCATAAATTATAACTTTAGAGACGCTTTGAAATGAGCCGACTCAGCTACATTTTTCGTTTTAACTGTTCATTTCATACTTTATTGTTTTAAATACTGTAACTAGTAGATGAGTACTGATTTCTATTTTATAAATTAAGTATTTGATAGTTAATTTACATTAGTATAAAATAAACAACAGCAGATTCCAGTCTCGCCTCGTTTAGAAACAATTTGAAGTCATGGCTTATACAGCGTTTTATGCAGTCGAAGAATTTTTAACCTATTATTATATTTTCTTATTCCAAATATTGTGCTGTAATACCTGACACAATTAATTCTTAAAGGGCGCTTTATTATGTTACTAATAAATGATATGTATTTGTATTAAAACAATTTGATAGACTCAAACTATCTAATCAACATAATTCAATAGTTCAAGCCAATCAAAATAGTACCTCTGTTAAGCATGATAAGACTACAAGATGATAAAATAAGGGAAAAAATCAAAGAATTTTGTACACTTCTTTTTATTGAGTTCCAACGCAGAGTTACAAAAGAAATTAAATAAATCATAATATCATGTTGATTCCATATAACACTGTATCTTCGTCAAATTTAAAAATTCCAATCTAACAATAGCGATATGATTAATTTATGACCTTAAAAAAGTTAAACAATACACGGCAATGTGTCAAAATAGTCTCATAATGCGTTGAGCATTGAAAAGGCTCGGACCGCAGCGTGACAAGGAGACCTCCGATACGCACACAAAAGATATCATTCACGTTGATTGCGAACAAAAAATACTATGAACTTCTGTAACAGTTAATAGATCCTCCACAAGAAAGACGTGGAGACGAGTCTTGAATAAATTGGACACTGATTTTTTGTTATATGTCAACGGTCAAAGAGTTGGGTGTTTTATTGAATATCACCAAGTTCGTAGGCAACGTTTACAATTTTTTTACGACGTTAATAATGAAACTAATTCTTATGATACACTTTTATGTTGCAACCACCCGGATTAAGGCAAAAAAAATGTAATCGACTTATTAATATAACAGAAATGTATGAATTAAATCAAAAATCTTGTTCGTTATAAATTGTTTGTTTTTATGTAGCTAGTTATTGTAGCTACATAACGATTGTAGTTGCAAATATTTCTTAATAAAAAGTATTTCTAAACGTTGTAAAGCTAACAATTGTACGCAATAACAATGTTTTTATCGTTCAATGTTAACAAGTATGAAAAGGTATCCAAGAGCATTCCCGACACATAAAAGCCATTGAATGTTTTATACACGTCTCATTAACTAGACTTCGATTGATGTTATGAACTGATTGTCGGACTATATGCCGTTTGTATCGCGAGAGCACGTCTATGCCCATTTTATTGCGTTAACAAATTATATTTTCATTGCCCCGTACACGTCTTGGAATCATTAATAACGTTTCATATTTATCATGTCAAGAATTCTTAGAGCACACACTGCATCAATTGGAATTCTTGTGGCCAAACAGATCCGTGCGCAGGCGTTCGCAGTTGATACAAAAAGGCAATCGTATTTACATTTAGTCATCTCCTATTTATCAACATAACCTGTGTACCACATCAATAGCACCTCTCAAGACAATCGGTGATAAACTGATAAAGAAATGATGCTAATATAAATAAATGGTCAGCGATATTTTAATGTCTGTCTGCGGCTAATCTAATATAGAGAAAGATTGTTATTTATTTAAAGTCTATAAAAAATGTATCCTTTAGAACAACCTGGAAAGTAATTAAAACATGTGTAGAAGCTCTATACTTTCGATTATATTTATTCTTTCTGGATGCCTGGGTGAAGTACTGAAGAAAATGCAGGTTTAAGTAACTATCACTTTATTTATTTTTCTTTTAACAACATACTCGTTATACACTTTCACTACCGAATGCTTTTACCGCGTTGTACCTGTCAAATCAGTGTTGCCATTCTTCAACCAAACATTTTATAATAGGAAAGTAGTATTTTTACCATTCAAATTTAATTCAATAAAATAATAAATTAGCAAACCCTAACACATAGTTACAATTTAATCGTTTGTGGTAAAAGCAAAAAAATATTTTATAAAGTAACCGAATTGATACGTATAAAATTATGTTTAGTGGCTATAGATGTTAATGATCAGATTAAATTCATGTGAAGTACTTTATTTTTGTCGAAATATCGTATTACCGTTAAACCTTATGAACAGATATATTTTACGAGAAGTAATTCTATACTTAGCGAGCACTTAATCTTTCGTGACGTGAGCGCGCGCATAACAAGTGAGCCTAACAAGCAGCGTCGTGCAGCTAAGCCTAAATTATAACCATCGCCACTAATCACTCATCATATCAAACCGATACACTTACTGTGAGTGAATGACTCCATACATGGTTACAAATAGAGAAGGAAGCAAGAGCTTGTTTATATTACATACTATTGTTTGAAAATCCGTAATCTATTCTGTAATCTACTTTGTAATAAAATCTGTTCTATCATCGCATCTCTGGTTCTTCTGGTGTTGCATATGTCCATAGGCGTCGGACCAATTAATTAAGTCGATCCGCAACTCATTTGCCCCCTTTTCTTAAAACAATATTCCTATTATTTTTACTATAACACATATTTATCTCATTTTAATTATATTAATTTTATTAAAATCGTGTCAGTATTATCGCTTAGTGTCTAGTGAAGTCCAA
>QDHC01006953.1:322990-375534 GCA_013186455.1 Papilio dardanus tibullus | reverse complement strand
ATTTATACTATAACACACTTTTATCTCATGTCAATTATATTAATTTTATTAAAATCGTGTCAGTATTATCGCTTAGTGTCTACTGAAGTCTAAGGTACCTCGTACACTCTGCTGTGCACAACAATTTTAGTACCTAAACAACTTCACGATACAATTTCATAGAGATTCACAGGTAGAGTTGCCGACATATGACAATATGTAGTTTAAACACAAAGCACATTTGCGTAACCTCGTATACGAAGTGCCTAGTTGTCTAGAATATCAGATAATAGGAGGTATCCTTATCTAGGCAGTAATCTGTAGGGTAGCTGTAATGTTCAAAGCATCCGCGAACTTTCGAGCGACACGAGTAAGGAATTAAGTTTGACAGTAAATAGAGGTGTACGAGTAAGTCAGCGATGTTCGTGCGCCCCGCTCCAAGTATCGACAGGATAATGGTCCTCGGCTCTCGATCACCACTCGATTTATACGGGACTTGCTCTATTGACGTTTGCTTTACAATGTTATTAATCGTATCATTATTCGATAAAGCACCAATTGTGATAGTGATGTAACTCTGTTTTACTCACTGTCGATGATTACTTCAAGGAATCAAATAACCTTGTGCTTTCGTATAATCTTTATTTGACTGTATTCTTTTACCTTACACATCCATGTCTACTTCTCTAGTGCTGCAAACATTGAATTCCTCCATCGAAAATTCTGATCTGTAAAATTGTCTGGACAAAATAAGAACTGTTAATGTTAATTGTATGTTTAGGTTAGACAAAAGTATATTGTGTTCTCCACAACTGATGAAAAAACATTCCTACATATTTTAGTCATCTTTAGTTTTAGATAATCTCATCGATAAAACTGAAGTCAGGTTGGACGGCAACCTGCTCGCAGCGACGCGGCGGCTGGTGAAGGCTCACTCATCGGGTTCAAAAGCCAACTGCGCAATTTGTTGCCTTCACCGCGCTCAATTGCACAACCGAAACATGCTACAATTTCAACTTAACTATCCTTTGTTTTTATACATTACAAACTTGTTTTATTGTTTGTACAACAAACAAAGATGTGAAGTAATTAAAGATGAATAGATTGATAATAATTTGTAACTTCGATTCAATACAAGGATAAACGGATTAAAATGGTGAGAAATGGCACACGATCTGTACGAAAACATAAAAAATGAGTATTAATTAAAAAAAATCTAAACCTTATAATTGAAACTAATTATCCATTTAAGAAATGAAAGACCTAATATTTTTTTTTATGATTTTTTCAATTTAGGTATCATTCTTCCATTTAATTGAAAAACCAATAGTTTATAAATGTAGTTACTGATATAAATTCCAGGATCGTAAGGCGTAACAAGTATTTAAATAATTTATGCGCCAAGAAAGCTAGTTATCGAGGTATTAGTCGGGGAGCAAAAAAGCGGTAGCCGACTCACTTCCTTGCTCAGATCATTACGCAGTCGTATATCTTACAGGTATACACGCTTATTGAATAATATTTATAAACCCTAATAAGGCAGTATTACAGCACTTACTGTTAAGTGATATTAAGTGAATTTCACGCGGTAAGTGCGAGCAACTTGATTTAATGTGAATTCGCCTTAAGTTATCATGTATCACAGATTCCGACGGATATACTCTTTAACAAGTTATTTTTTTAAAATGTGAAGTTTAAATGTAGCATAGAGTAATGAAACGTAGAGATGGTCATCATTACAAATGCGGGAGTATGCGTCATATTTAATTGTAACAACAAAGTTCAACAGTTCATGTTGCCTTAATCGTTGAATTATTATTTTGAAATGAATGGTCCGGGCACTAGCATTAGATATATAATTATTTAATTCGAAATACCAGAAGCAAAAACAAATCAAGAACAACTTATAAACCTATGTTAGTTTTTGTGTATGTTTTTTGTATATTACACGCAATACAATAAATTCAGTATAAATGATCTGTGGCATGAAACCGCCTGCGAAGTGGTTTGAACGCGAAATGATTGATGGATCCCGAAAGCAGCGCCGGCGGCGTAGCCTGGATTTATCGCGGCAGCATGCGTCCGTATCCGGCCCCAGTCCGTCCCCCACCTCTGCCGCAATCACCCAACTAATATGTTTGGCGAATAAATCACGTGTCGTTTACCTAAACCCTCCATTACCTGAGCGGGAATAACCTGCGTCCCTATAGTGAGGACGTTTTCGCATAATGTTAAGCGATTATTTTTATCAAATGCCTATCTTAAAGTTAAATAGATTTAATTTAGATGCCAATGCGAAATGTGTTTGAACAAGGAGAGAAAGGATAGAAACTAGTGACCGTGCATCTATAGAAGAAACAAAATTAGTGCATCCGCAACACCGCTAGCGGAAATCAGTCTGACGAGATAAAAACTCAAAGAGATAAAATAAAAATATAACATTTCCTGCAGATAAAAACGTCCCAAATTAATAAATCACAATTAAATCTGTACCGACGCTGCTACGTAGCTAATAACAGGCCGCAAATGCAGTTATTATCAGTGAAGATTTATTCGTCAGCTATTATCGATAAAAAACTGTGATGTCTGTACCCTTTTGTTATAGTAAGCCGAGAGAACAGGTGAATCGGCGAGGAAAGCAATCGTATCTTTCTTCACGGTTTTTGTCGAATGTTTTTTTAATGGTGCAAAGGCAAATGGTGTCGAACTAAACACCAGCAGTAATTAGCGGCAATTAATAATCGGTTATCTTGATCGTGCGCCCTCTAGCGTATTAATCGTAGCTTTTGGTAACATATTTTTTACATGTTTCCTCGTGTTTTGGGTCATACCGTGCCCAATTATAAACTTTCTATAACTAACATTATATATTTTTTTAAATCGTAACAAAACGTTTTAATTACACTTTCAATCTTTTTACCTTTCAAAATATTTTGTTAAGAAAAAATATTATCTTTAATACAAATCGATTACTAACGAAACTGAAAGATATTGCTATGTAATATCAAAGAAAATTAAAACATTAAACGTGAAATATGTACAAAATAAAAAACAGTGAGAAAAATCATTGAAATACGCACAGCAATGATCCAAAAGTTCATATTATAATAATAAAAAAAAAACAATAATTTAAGTTCAAATTCGAAATCAATTTGTTGGGATACGTTCAGTGTGGCATCATAAAGGGCTTTTTATCTTAGATCGGTCTGGTCGGCGGCGGCGTTTCGCGCATGCGCAGCGCGGCCGCGGGAATGCACCGCGCAGCGCAAGGTTTCCTCGAACTGCACTTCTGACAACCCTCCCATGTCAATCAAAATGCATAGGGATGTTCCATAACGGTGTCGACAACACGCTAATTAAGGACGATAAAAAAGACCCGTTGACACTATTTTATTCCTAGATATTTTCCCCATAAGTGTTATTTCTCGTAATTAATCCTTTGTCAATAAATTATTATTATGACCATCACCAGCTAAACCTAAATTGCGTTTCAAAGTACGGTCCTTTCATTTATCGCACGAGATTTTTAGTTCATCCGGAAAATTAATCAAAACCTAGGTATTACTTCTTCACCCTGAAGTCGTTTACTGCTGGACCAAGAACCCAGTATGAACTTAAAATATCTCAAATCATTAAGCTGCGAAAAGTCTAAATAGAGTCGGACAGATGAGCCAATATTATTTCATTTTTATTTTGCATCGATAAAGAATTACACAACACTAATAAATATTTCTCGGTCACGAATAAAATCGAATTAACATCGCAAGTAGTAAGCATAAAACATCGATACATTGAAACGCGGGATAAAGGCAGTCTTCAAAGTTTGTGACATGCGAAGCGGCGCCTGCCGACCCCTCGCGGCGAGCAATTGATGCATCGCCCGGCCATCGTTACCGGCCATATTGCCTCCTATCCTATTTAACTTTATTGCTCGCCGAGTAAAAAGATAATTCGATTCAGGTATAGGCATCTCCATTCATTGGAACGGACAAATTAACTATAATAATCTTCAGTTCATTGCTACCACACTTAACTCTGTCCTGTACCATTATCTTGTACATCAAAATAGACTTAAGACAGTTTAACTTTTTTTGTTTTACTGCTGATTTACGCACGAATGAAGGAAGCTCATTCAATTTATTAAAGAAGAAATAGAGAAAAATAACAGTTAAGTCGTTTCTTTTTAACATTTTGTTAAAGTCCTTTATGCGTATCGTTTTAATAAATTAATTAAAAAACAAATAAAGTTTATAAAATTGAATAAAAGGTGAGGTTATCCAGTTGGCATTAGAGCCATCCATCATAAGAAGCAACGTGGACCGCTAAGGGTGACGGGCAGAGGGGTGACGTGAAGGCGGGACGGGGGAGGGGACAACAATCGGACGCAGGTGCAGGCGCCGATTTTAATGCAACCCTCTCCCATGTTAACAGGACCTACAACACGCATAGATTATACTACATAATGAATACATGTCGCATTTCAATGATACTTCTTTTTCTTTTCAATCATTAAAAATCAATCACGCAGTACATAGTTCAGAGTTAACCAAAATAAGGGAACAAGGTGTAATAATCATCTCTTATGACGAATAAAGGAAGCAAGAGACAGATTTGGCAAACATAGTAGACTAAAATAATGTTAAGATAATCTTACAAATTATCAGAAGTCAGGCAAAAATATTTTTATATCTAAATGCGAACATGGTTTTGATAGACAAAGCTTTTTTTATTGGATAGTAAGTTACTTATTATGAGTACTTAGTAGATTTATTTTGAATAATCATTCGGACCTGGACAAGCAAGAGGCCAAGGGACAGCGATATTTGTCTAGCTTATAGTCTTTTCTCTCTAATCAGGTGTTTCCGTTATGAAGGTTGTCCGCCGGAACCAGAGAATGATTCTCGCTTACCTAGGTCTCACTGTGCTGTTTTAAAATGTTCCTTATTAATATAAAAAGTGAGTTATAAAGATGTAAAAGCAATTTAAAAGAAGTCTAAAATTTCGGTAATAAAATCGACACCTGGAACTTTTATCTATCCAGTTAAAAACCACAAAGGATATTAATGAGGTATCATTATGGACCTCTTAAGGTGACGATTTTACCACCGATATAAATCGATAAGTTTGTTTAAGATTGTTTTGTTAGTAAAATTAGATTTTATTAGATAAAAGACCCTCCTACATGATGTATTTATTAGGGAAATAAAACGTTTTGGTAACTAATTTTACAATCTATTTAATTAAAATTTGATAACGTTTGATACGTACGGGTGTTATTGCTAGACAATTAGGTAGAATTTTTTAATACCAAAACTATTTCGAACGTGAATCGGCTGTTTTTTGGTAAACGTTTTAAAGCTTTGGCCACGCGGCTTTTATAAAGGTGTTTGTGGTTTTATTGTGCGGTTTACGAAACTTTGTCAGAAGGTGCTATACGTTTTTCGACTTTTTGGTGTCAACTTGACCTAACCCCTAAAGCCTTTGTTATAGCCTCACCTGCTGTTGTGTCAGAATAATTCAATTGTTATTTTATGAAGCTTTATCAAGCGATGTTTTTAATATAGAATATTGGAATAAAGTGCTTGTTAGTCGCGCAGCTGAAAGCCTAGTAACTATTTTAAGTTATGTTTTAATTAAACTTTCTTAAAATACACAAAACTAAGTTTGTAAGTTAATTCATCTTGGTCACATTTCTAATATAGAGATCTTTGAATATGCACCTACTTATAGACTTAAATGGAAAAATGCACACTCCATTTTGTTATTTTACTTTTTTAGATTAAAACAATGTCGTTTTGAACAAAAATAACGGTCTTGTGATGCACGCGACCGCTAATTCAAAGAAATCTGGTAAAATCGTTGCGCATCTTCTCATCGTTTTATTAACAAGGATTGGTTTGTACCAATAGCTTGCGCTAAAGATCACATATTTAGTCTTATACCTGATGTTGTGTTGTGTTTTCTAACAAATAAATATCAATATTTACTGTCCAATCACTCAAATTCTTAATTTATTGTTGGTTCATCACAAAATGACCTCATGACCTATAGGGTTTCATAAAAAACCTAAATTATGAATACGACTTCGATCCTTTTGTGCAATTTAAGTCCAAACACTAAGTTAAAAGTCAATGTAACAAATTCTTGACAAAGTATTATCCGAGCTCTATTAAAAATCTTCGAATAAAAACGAGATGGTTCTAGAACAGAAGCCCCGATTACGAACAAACATGCCACAGAGTGAAAAAAGAAAAGAACAAAGCATCTCGACTGGGTCTGAATTAAATAAATTGTTACGTACGATTAGGCACGCGTATTTGCCCTAAAGGAATCCCGTACGTCTCGGGCGGGAGTCACGAGTTTTTCTAGCGGCGAAAGCGGCGGTAGGTAAGCCAGCAAACCATCGGTAGCTGACTCTCGCCTACGTTAGATCGAACAAATCGTATGGTGTCACTTCTCATCCCATCAAGGTTTGTATGTCTCTACTCATATTTCTTTGACTATCGACCTCTTACACAAAAAAAAACAATTGAGTTGCAATGCACATTGATTAACCTTAATTAAAGAGACCAGTAATAACTTACAAAGTTCACGGAACGAGATTCGCTACTAATGTTATAACTCCTTGAACTATGAACTATGGAGCATGTCTATGTAATGATAGCCTATTATGGTTCCCAGTGTCGGACATAATGTGTTATCATCATTTTATAATTACAGAATAATCCCGGGTGCCGTGTGGCTTCTGATGATTAAAACAATTTCGGTCGGGTTCCGTTTTATTCTTTTTGTGAGAGGCCAACACGATATCGTGTTTCCATAAAATCAACCAAGCGACTATTATTATGCGGTCAATCTTTGTTTTATCTCCTGGAATAATGTTTATGTATTTTCAACTTAATTGTTTGTTAAATAGAGTAGAATTTTAATTGATAAGAAGGTTGTTTAAATCATTTTCGTGCGCTTAAGAGAGATGCCCAGTAGCCTAGGTAACTTGATAGGTTGGATATCGCTCTGCCTCCGCTCGAGTATTCGGTGCGATTAAGATGAAATTGCTTTTGATTTTATGTTATTATTTGTCGTGTGCAAGAGCGCGATTATGTGTAAATGAACTTTTCATTGTAACCATCATTTTTTAAAACCTTACATTTCTTATTAATATAAAAACCATTGACTCTTCAACCAGGGGTTAGTCAAAGTACATGCGCTACAAAGCGATTCGATAGTGAACAACAAAAATGTATGGAACTGACAATAACGTTCGATATGTCACGTGACACGCACATGACTTATCGATTGTCATTATCAGTTTCATACATTTTTGTCTATTCCATCAGCGATATCGGTGATCGAAAGATACTTTCGGTAGCACCCCAATCTCTATATCATGTATTTCTTAACGCATTTGTTTCCTTTAATTAATAATATACTCTTAGCACTTGATCTTCAATTCTCCAAATGTATGAAATCAAATGTATAAAAAAGAATCGCCTACAATTCATCGAAACTCCAGACACGCTACTTCAAAAATCTTATTTGTTTTCAATTATGTTTGAAAAATGTATGAAATGGTATGATATTGTAATAATTAACTTTAACTATTTAATCCGGACTTTTAAAGTAAAGAGCGGAGAGCCTTAAAGTGGAGAGCCTTAATTACCTAAAGGTTAATGATTTTATACAGAAACGTCTTTATCTCTGTCTTGTACACATTGAAACCGCAAGCACGCAATCATCTTGCTACTGGGCTTTTAATAACTAAATAATTTTACCGATACACCGCTGTAACTGCAATCAACTTTCAAATATATTCAAATACATACATTGAATAATGTTTTCTGAAAAAACAAAGAATAACTTATTACTTTTTCCATATCTAGTTTCAACAAATTAAAGTTTTGAATATTTCACTTTTATTTTTAAACCGCATCACATTCAAGAAGCATTTTCAAGTACTTTCTCTTCACGAACTTATTTTTTTACGTAATATGATGAAAGGCATTGTTCTTGACTGTTTTTCTTCATTTTTCTCTATTCATTTACGTCACAAGTCACTCATAATTAATGTGAAATAGGTGTGTCGAAACAAAAAACGAACCATCTGGCAATTCGTAACGGTTTAGCGGAAAAAAGGGGAGAACCTTTCCTTTAAATTCAGTAGCTCTCATGCATGGATGCATTTCTTTTTGTATTACCATGAGTCTAAAACAATATCATTATATTAATTTAATAAAAATAGATTTTATGGTTTTAAAACTTATTAAAATAAGAAATATTCTTTAGAGTTAAACTCTGTTCTTGGCTTGTTGCTAATGTACGACATTGGCTATCGTTCAACCGTTACAATGTCTACATTTACATGTATTCGTCTCATTTCTTATTTTTGTTTCTAAAAGAAAGTAACAACGATTAAAGCTCGACGTTCGTTTGCCTATTTTTATAAAAACTTTACTCATCACGGTAGATCAAATATAAGGGTAACAAAATAACATCGAACAATCGAACCCGTTTTATTAGAACAATAAAAAAATGTGTAACAATTCAAAAACGGTCGGCACCTACGAACCCACCTACCGTGTTCCCATAGCGCGTCACACGCTCACGTAACTAAATACAGCCTGATAATATTGTAGGACGCGTTATCGGAGCGTTTATTTTAATTCGATCTGTCAGGGGCGAGGCAAAAAAGAGTCCCGGCTCGCTGCAGCAGCGGGCGCCTCGTAACGCGACCTCGTGAGCATCCAGCATTCCATCACTCACGACCGAGAGAAAAATAAGTAGTTTCACTCAGACCTAAAAGATCAATTTTGATAGCTCCTTTTTTAATTAAAAATGTTCTGCTAACAAAAAAATAAACAATTCTTCGACCTTAAAAAATAAGGATTCTATTGAGTCAAGTATTGACCTTACCGAGTATTTTTACAGCGGTGACTTTTAATTTGTAAGCTATAGGCAAACAGGCATAAAGGTTATTTGCATTAAGCTAAAACTAATATTTACATGTAGCCAAATTATTGAAGATTTTATTCTATAAATAAAATACAATTAAGGTTACCTAAGTAATGTTAATTAACCCGCTAAGCACTCCTTTAATTATTTTTGAGATCGATATCCTAAGCTCGGTTTTCAGTGTTTTATGTCAAGCGATGAAATTTAAGAAAATAAAACCAAAAACAAATCTTGCTACATTGTTGCTGTTGTCTGCAAATATCTCTCTCAGGCCTGAAATATAAAAAAAAAATGTTTTCTTAAAAATATGTTGAACATCAAAATGCTTATGAAGTTCGCTTGTATTTGGTAATTAAGCTGGAGGTGCCCTCAGTTGTAAGTAATCCACATTTACAATACGATACAGCGGGACCTAGTAATATGTGTTTAGTAATACAAAACTAATGGGACACCTCGTTCGATAGCTGCCATCCTAGCTTAAAAATCTTACTTCATTTAACCAAGTATTCGATAGAAATTTTCGTAACTCTTCGTCTATCAGGGGGCTTACCCAAAGTACATTCGCTACGAAGCGAATCATAACGGACGTCAAAAATGTATGAAACTGCCATTGACGTTCGATATCTCATACGTGACAATTATATGATTTTATCGAATATCAATGGCAGTTTCATACATTTTTCGACGTTCGCTATAGATTCGCTTCGTAGCGAATGTACCTACGGTAACCCCTTGGGGTTATTGAGACCCATAATTAGTACTTAAAATTTCGAAAAACAAAACGACATCTAGCGGGTTTTACATATAAGGTTAACTTCAGATACTGGCTTTATAGTATTAGGTAAATCCGAAATAGATACTGTCCAGTAACTAGAACAATGAGCAAAGAAATAACCCCAGCAGCACGTTGGGGTCGGATTTCGCGGTGAGACGAGGCGCGCGCGACCGCGCAATTTCCTTGCGCCCGCCCCGCGCCCTCCTCGCACCGCCCCGCGTGACCGTCCACAATCAGACGTCTCATCATTGACCAATATTACAATTATTTATCAAAAAAAGCGTTATTGAAAAATTATAAAACTACTCGGATCTAGTTAAGGTTGTCTTTTGCTTTATTTAAAAACTCTAATTAGATACTTTATAACTAATAAAGGTGAAAACGCTCATATCTTATGAATTCATAATTCATGTAGGCTTATTTAGGTCCCGGTCAAAGCTTAAATGTCAAACTACTTTCTGATCTAACATCATGTCGAGTAATGAGGAAAGATTAAGCGCAAAAATTGCTTCTAGATAGAAAAATTAACAATCAGTCGTCTACTGCAACGACGCAAGGAACAAATCCTTTGATATTTAGTAAAGATTATCCTTTACCATAAAGGTATAGTAAACCAGTAAGCGACTACAACAAGAAACCCATAGTTACCGTCTCCGCGACCATAAAGCATATAATTTATCAAATTATCAAAAATTATATTCCGGTAGTCACTGGCCGGTTAATTTTTTGTGAAGCACCCCCGAAATTTAAACCGAGAAAAAAACAACCGGCAGCACGCGACACGCGATCCGCGCCGCATTTATGGCCGAAAAAAAAAACTATACGTCAAAAATCAAATCTCTGCGGGTTCGGTTGATATTAAACGGCTATAAATTATCCTAATAGATGCTACCAATTGGCTATCGACCCCAAATATTCAAATTATAGATTTCGATTATTTTTTGCAATAATACTGGCGGGATTTTTTTAACTATGCGGACAAAAAGTAATTGCAGCAAAAACAAATGCGAATCTTTTATTTTGTTCTAAATGTTATAGACCATTCACACGGCAATAACTGTGTATTACCGCGTGCCTACAACTTAGAATGCAGGAACATTTCATTTTTTTCACATTAAACACATAACTAATGGCCAAACCAATAAATTGATCCTTAATCGGAGATTTCACATTGTTCGTGATCGATTATGGGTTCGCAAGCGTAAGACTGGGTAAAATTGGAATGAAGCTAGTTCCTGGAAATTGCGCACTATACAAATAGATCAAAAATTAGGCGATCAGCTTTCACGACATTAACAGTTTGAGCTTACTGCCCTCTTTTTTACTTTATACTTTTTTTTTACATCTCACTGTATGTGTTTTTTTCATTTTTATAATAAAAAATATGGCATCTCTATATTCAGTTGTATTTGGTTAGTGAGTAAACAATTGCTTCCTCTCTAACCCAATCTGTAACCATTTTATCTCCATTTTTTTATTCGCCATAATTTTATCCTATGTTATCAAAGCCGAAATAAGCAGTTTTATTTATTTTAAGGAAATGATGCCATCTATTAAAAAAATTGCACACCGTAAAAACTAATTTCAAAAATCACTTGAAAACCGTACAATAGAGGACGTTATTAAGTTTTAAAGTTATTTCAATAAGCGCCATCTAGTAAAAAAAAGTAACACTGTTTCTCTAAAAGAATGAAGATTATGCATGATTTTACAATAGATGTCGCTTAATCCAATCGAATGAAAAGTATGGAAAAGTTTGTTAAAACAAATGAAAGATCTCTAAACTGAAAAAGGAGAAGCTTTACGAGAGAGCCTTCGAATAAAGATTTTGTTACAAGAAGTTGCTTCAAGGTCATGATTGAGGGTCACAGCTTTACGGAACAAAGAAGTTTTTGTAAGTAGAATTTAAATGTAATAAAATAGGCACATTATACCTAAGACCATCTACATCTACTATAATGCGTTTATATATAAAATTATAGAAATTGTTAACTCTTCAATATTTTGGAAAATTCTTACGAACGTTAATCAGGTGTGATATAGCATACCAGAATAGTTTCACAGATAACTAAGTTTCGCCAACTAATTAAACGCTGTTATGCTTTGAGCTAAAGCTAATATTGACTAATTATACAAGAGATTGATCATGTCCATTAGTACATCAAGAACTGCCCTATCTAGCCTTACGTACGAACAGGTAAATATGGGTGCATAGATTTATTTAGAAAAAGTACGTACAATACAATTACCTACGCTACATCTATACTCTAAACTAATGTTATAATGAGAGAAACTTTGTATTTTTGTACGTATTGAAATAACTCAAGAAGTAGTGGGCCGATTTTAAAAATTCTTTCACCGTTAGAAAGCTACATTATCCCCGAGTAACATAGACTATATTATTTAATCAGGGCGAAGTCGCGCACAACTAGTTTTTTTTATAAATAAGTACTTTGTTAATTGTACGTAAAATACTATAATTCTATCTTTCTTATACGTAGTAATCATTTTTTCACACTGTGAGAAAATAATCGTAACATAAAAATCCACATACGAGTATATTTCGTCGATAATGAGTCTAGACAGATCGTAATATAAACCAGACTCGAGCAATTTATAAAAATGTCTTTTATTTCAAATCACAGATTAAATTATCTATTTACAGTTAACGAAAGCAAAGTGATGATTTGATATATTATTATTTTATTTTTACCTTTGTGTTTATATAATTACTTGCTGTTGTTCGGGTCTTAATCCGCGTGGTATTAAAAATAGTCTATGTTAAGCGGAGATAAAGTAGCTTTCTAATGGTGAAAGATTTATTGTAATCAGCCCTGTACTTCTTATAAAGTTTTCCTCTTTATAATATTAGGATAAATTGTAATATTTAAGTAATGTAATTAGAAAGTGAATGTTAGTAAAGACGATACCCTCATCATTTTGTACAAATATTGAACTCTGGGTTCAAAGTAAGCTGTGCAGTTTATAAAAACTTGAGTTAAGTAAAAAAATAATTTATGTTCACAAAATTCGTGCGTAGAAATACTCGTAGATAGAGAATTTATGCTGACAAGAATTACATTGTGGAAGGGTTTATTCAATATTACTTTATGTAGATTGCTGTCGTTGGATTTGAATAGAGGTGTTTGTGGATAGAAATGTTTTATATCTTTATACCAAATACTGAGCTTTAGCAACTGACAGATTTAACTTTAGTTATGAAAAATAAATTGAAATAAACAGGCACTTTTAAGTATGAAATACAAAAGAAAACAAAAACAATCGACGGTAGGTATAGTATAGAGCATACCATATACGGTTTTAAAGTGTATGCTGGTGAAAAACACTAGCATAAAATAGCTATACTCAGTGAGCGAAAGCTTTATTTTTCCGCCAAGTCTTCCAACTTTTGTTTGGAAAAACCTTTGTGGTTTCATATTTCAAAACACTATGAAAATGGGAACAGTATATAACTACTATTTTAGATACAACTATTTGAAGATTTGTCTAAAAGTCTTATTCAAGAACCATTTTTATTTGTACTGAAATACGTAATTCAGAAGATGTGAATTATTCAAATGTTTTTGTTTAAGTAAATGCTACTTTTTGGCTCCGTTTTTAACAAATTCTTAAATCCAATACGGTCAGAACAATTGATTGCATTTCCCGAAATGCCACTGCTATACAAACAAGCACAATTTATTTCTATTATATGTGTTTCCACAATGGAAACACGATAAGAGCTTCCTTAAGTACACGCCTTTGTTACCGCCTTTGTAATACAAGTACTTCTCGCTTCCTTACATCTGAAACTTTGTTAGAGGCATTAAGTTCTCGAACTTTATCATTGTTCAGACCTTTTTCGATAGTTTACTGAAGTAACTTTTACCTAATAAATGTCTGATATACGTAAGTACCCACCCTACTAATGCATCAACATTGAACTTTTAACATCTGCGTAAAAAAACATTCGATACTTCGTTAAAATTTGTATTAAATTCTAAGACAAAAACTAAAAAACCTTTCTAAGAATAATAACAGTGTTCAACTTTTAACTTTGAAAAAGTTTCTTCGCGGAGGTTAAAGTTGAAAACAAGTTAAAAATGTATAAGATATCTAGACGTTTCGAGTTCCATAAATTTCTTATTCTCTACAGTCCAGAGAAAGTTAAAAATGTTGTGTTATTTTATAGGAATAGAAATGATAAAAGTTTTACCATATCATTTGTGAAACTCAATATCTAATTTACCATCTCTTATATGCAACTTATTATTTTCCGGACACACAGCTTTCAAAATTTCATTTATAGTAAGCACAACGCAATATTTGAATACAAAGCGATAACATTAAAATAAGCTTGTAACTGTTTCGGATGTCCAAACATTATAATAGCGTTTACCGCAAACATTTCCCAAAACTAATTTAATTTCATACGTTTAAACGTATATTGTATGAAAACAATAATTTATTCATTAACGATGAATTCAATTGGAAAATTCATTTCACATTTACTGTTATTATATTTTCATGAGATATCAAATATCACGTAAAAACTTTTTAGTGCAAAACTGTTCAAGTTGAATAACTTTCTTTTGTTTTAGGAGTGAATCTGACAGATTAAATGATCACCTTAAAGATGACAAAAACAATTACAAAAAAATCATTAATCTTCTGACATACAATACTAATTAACTAATTGATCATGGAATGAATCCTAATATTTAGATTTCTATTCTTTTAAATACAATATTCACTGAATTTGTTGAGAAATTGAGAATGACGCGGCTAAGGGGATTCGGAAATGGGGTAACCATACTGTGTAAAACATTGGTCTCAGTCAATGTAGAATGCCATAAGTACAGACCAATGAATTCTTAGTACAATTATTTATACTCGTATTTAAATTCGACTCCTTTATCATTGTTACGCTCCGGTATTTATTTGATACTTTTAACTTCAATATGTCTCACATGAGTGAAACTAGATTGAAGGAATTAATAAAGCCATACAAAATTAACTCCCTTGCGTTAATTTCTGCTTTAAATTCAAACCGTATACGTGTACATCATCATGTTATTTGTAAGGGACTTGAAAAGGTCAGGTGTATCATTTGTTATTCAGATGTCTTAATTAAAATTGTCCAAATGTCCCTTTGCTTGCCTTGAAATGGTCCCTAAACAAACATTTTGTAAAATATCTTAATTAAGAAAACATTTTTGTTAATTCTAACCATAGAAAGTGTAAAAGGTATAGTTACTGTGCAAAATTACATTTTAACTATACTTTTTGAATAACTGAAGATTATAAAAAAATGTACGAAAGATACGGGAAATAGCAGTCACCATAAAAACAGTCATTAAATCATCATCACATTGGCTTATTCCACTTCCGTTCCGTCATTTTCCTGTTGGTAATTTGTTCTTCATCACGATACCAATAAAACAATAGACACTCGATAAATTATATCATAGTAATTTTATGAAATTAGCCTGGCTTAGATTAGCTCTAGCACACAGTTCCCATGTGGCTTGTACTAGTTATTTGTTCCTAGTTTAAATTAATGCACGGTATACAACGATAGGCTCGACCCTACTTCCCCTTGTCCCTCGAGAGTTAACAAGCTCAGCGAAAATAGACATCGATTGTTACTTTGATTGTCGTATATTTAAACAACTATTTTATTTATGTAAATTATTAGTATTACTAAATAGAGTCGCTGACAATATAGAGTGTGATAGATTAGTAATATAATTTATTGAAATAATGGAACACCATGTATTCAATTCCCGAATGAAAGTAACTAAAAGTCTTCTCATTTAATCAAAACCAAAATAAACTGGTGAATATATCTCGTTGGTAATAAAAACAAGTTGCGAGAATAAAATAAAAGCTACATAACAGAATGGGTCAATTCGTATTTTAATTGGACGAGTTTTTAATATAAATGTACTCGCTTTTACAGAAACATGGACGTACTGTATAGGCAATCAAGGCACACGGCAACCGGAATACAGATGAGTTAAATATTGTTGTTGATGAACTGTTTGTTTTCATAGTACAGTGAGTTTCCAATTTCGAAACACCACGACAGTTCCCTCAAAATAATATTCTCTTATAGTAACCTCTTTATCTTTGACTATGGAAAATAGATTAGACTATCTCGTATAATATTACGGTACTAGTGTTATCTATACAAAAGACGGTTGCAAAGATACTTAATTAAAAAATATCTTCAAGAGCCTTTAACTTATCAACAAAAGCTTGACTTTAATGTTTGATGATTTAGATGATCAAAGGTCAACAAGGAGCAGCTCTCAAAAGGTTCCAAAGGTCAAGAAAAGAAATTACGGCAAAAGCCCGCTCTCGCTTTATATCCTTCCTTTTTATGATTTCTTAGTCGCATCATTTTTTACCTCGATATTGTTTACACGACTTTCTGAAAACAGCTTGAACTGATTCACGAAATCTCTTTAACTTTTAAATTGTCTTGATTAATTTATTGACATTTCCAGTACTGTACTAATGTCAACCCATACTGATTTACTGGCTTCCATGGATTGACGTCACAAACTCTACAAACAAGCATCTGCCGTTTATTACTTTAAACAGGAATTTATTAAAGACAAAGCTTCTACCTGATGTAAATTTAATGCTAAATCTGGCCGCGACCCTACTTAATACAGGGCCGTATTAAAGTAACAGGGGTCGTCTTGCAGGTACAGTGTACAATAGACCTTTGTTATCCCAACGATTTATTGAGTTTTCTGTCACGTCAAATCCTATTAAATCTATGGAAGAGATTGAAAATACTTAATTAAAATTTGAGTAGGTACTTTCCAAACTAAGTACATTTTTAACCGACTTCTTAAATATATTATAAACTGAATTTAATAACTTGTCACTTAATTCGTAGAGGAATAAACAAGTTTAGTTTAGTTATATAACTTATCCTCTAGAGAACGAACACTCTATTTATACTGGAGTTCACCCATCGTCTGCCCTTTCAGTATGTAATAAGACTTTGAAAATAAAATGTTTTAACGGTATCACGAAATGATAACACACCCTTTTTCTAATATTTTATACTTCTGTGTAAAAGACTACAATGTAATTTATAGCGTGTTACGTTATACAATGTCGGGTAAATCAGATAGAGTGCTTTGTACGAATTTGTTACGATCATATAAAATTTACACTGTTGTTTCTGAATACGATAAACAAGGACGTTTCCAAAAGTTCATATAATTAAACGTGTAACATATAAACCTGAAAGATAATATATTTTTTTTATTACAAACTGGCAAACGAGCAAGCGGTCAGCTGGATTCGCTGAAAAAGCGAAAAAGCTGCCCACAGACATGTGCAATTGCAGATGCGTTGCCTACCTTAAATCTACGGAGGAGGAGACGCACAGCAAGAGGATGAAGATAATTATTATTTTGGTATATGATACTCGTAAAGGTCCAAGGTCCTACATAATGTTAAGTAACATTGATGGGGTGCAGATGCCCTAAGGCTTATCGTAGATCGAAGAGTATGAATGACCAGATCAAGAAAGCAGGATTGAAGTAGGGGATAGAAGGCTTCTTTTCGTTTAATTGTTTATATTGGTACTGCTACTACAAATCTAATTATTTTAAAGCATTAATAATTGTTAATTGAGTCGACATATAAGTGGATATAATTTCATTTAAAAGTTTAAAAGCTCGATCCATTAGCATAAACGAAGGGAAATGTAAGTTAATTAAGTATTCAGTGATCAGCGAAATCTAATGAAATATTCATTGTACAATTAAATACATTATTGGAACTTCTAAGGCAAATATTCTGCACTAAATAATATAATTTGTATAATTTAAGTTTATTTAGAAAGGAACCATCGTCGCCAAAACGTGTAAATATTTTTTTCTGACTACCAAAAGAAAAATGTTATCAAGGCATTGGCGTTTATATAGTTTTAAATTAAAGACAAATAAGTATTTCCAGTAATGTTATATTTAATACAGACTAATTGTTCTAAAACTAGAACTCGAGCTTCAAACCTGTGACGGAACGTTCAACTTTATACGAGCGCGCTACAGTTTGGGAATTCAATATAAAACGAATTACTGCTATCCTAGTTAAGACTACAATTAGGTACCTTTGGGCCACTATATTTATTGTTATAATTGCTGCATTTGTATGGAGTTGAGCAAGTTATGGAATTGATGTGTCATTTGATGAGAGATCTGTGTTATGTTCACCTTCGTAAGGTGATATTACCGCACGCGATATACACATATAATAATTTAGTTGTAGTACCCTCAATGTGGTCCGACAAGCAAGTGGGAAGTCAGTACACCACAATCTGTAAAGTTTTTGATAATTTATCATTATTTTGATGCTTTTTTATTATTGCTCTCGCACCTTTTGTATGTGCCTTACCAGTTGTGTCACAAAAAAGTAAAACGAAGATATGCTTAATAAATTTTTCAGCTAGAAAATAATTCCAAAAAAAGCTCCCAAAAATGTGTAGCGAGTTCATTATAAAAAGGAAACCAAAATATTTGCAACAATTTGAGGTTATATCGTTTACGCGATAGCTCGTCTTCACGAAATTGAACTGTCTCGTCTGAAGTGTAACCCAATATAGAGATAAGTAAGCTACTCGTTTTAATCATACTTAACAGAAAAGTTACAACTCCCTTACCTTACGTTTGTGTAAAGATATTTTTTTGAGAAAATAAGTTAAGAAGAAACTCATTTTTTATTTAAATTGGAGACAAAATAGCTTTATTTGATCATAACTTCACTTGAGAGTTAGCTTCGCTTTCGCATAATGACTGATAATAAAAAAAACCTTTATTTTCATGACAGACTATTTAAAACAGTTTCTTTGCGTGACATCTGCATGTTATAGTCTGTGCACGCCTTTAATGAGCTTTCTATTAAAGCCTGTAACACACTGAAACACGAAAACGAATCGTTTAAACGTAAAATTTGCTTCATATCAAATTCAGTTAGTGACTTTGTCGTCGGAACTGAACAGACAGTTTCATATGTAACTTCGCTTCAGTTCCGGTGCGCTATCACCGTTGTGTGTTACGGGCATAACGTCGTTATACCAGCCGTAAAACAATGTCATTTCGTGAAGCTATTCCGTGTTTAATTAACAAATTCGGAGCAGTCAAAGTGTTTACAACGAATAAAAATGTAATACATTAACCTTTAACCTTTTTACTGCTAGCTATAATTAGTGATTTTTTTTTATTATTTCAGACGAAGATATTATTGCTTTATATCTAAATTACTAAAAAAAATATAGCCTATGTTCTTCACAGAGAACGTAGCTTTTTAATAGTGAAAGAAATATCGAAATTGGTTCAATACATTTTGAGTTATTCAATACATACAAAGTTTCTCTCAATATAATATTAGTATAGATATAGATGTTAACCAAATGGTTCTGGGTACTAGTTAGGTAATTTATTACCTTTGACAACAACGAACCCTTCTTATTTATTATACAACAATCATGTGTTATTTATTATTTAAAAACAAATTACTTATTTTAATATCAGATCATCTTTATTTGTATTAAACAAATCGAGTGTACGTAAGTCACTAAATATTTATAAAATGCTCGAAAAAGGCAACGCTAATCGTATTATCACAACTAAGCTTTTCAGACAAATAGTATTTTGCGAAGGTCAACAGACTGGGACCCGAAACAAATCATAGAGACAAATAAAACGATCTCAGACAATTACATTTTGAGTAAAACTTTTATAATTTAATAAAAAAATACTTACAAATAACATACGTAACGTAACATAACGTAAAGTTGCGTTAAACTTTACGTAGTGTAGGTATAGTATAGTTCGACCCAAGATGGGCTCAATTTTTCCGCAACTCCACGACTAGCGTGTATTTTGCGTAACTTCACACATATCTTTAAATTTCTTCTCCGATAAGTACAGGTTGCATCACGATGTTTTCCTTCACCGTAAGAGGGTCGGGTAAATATGAAAATCGAAAAACACATTAGTACATGGTGGGATTCGAACTCTGGACCTGCAGATTACAAGTCAAGAGCTAAACCCCTGAGCCACCGACGCTTTAAAGTTTAAGTATTATATTTACCCATTTATAGAGTCAGAATTTGATACAGACTGTATTTAGTTATCTTCACGTGTATGTCGTAAATAATACGACATATAGTTTAATATTACTGCAAAATGATTTAAGGATTCGTCAAGCTCTTAAGTAGCGTGAAATTAAGGGCGCATAATTAATGTTCTTGTCAAGAGGAAAATATGGTTTTGTGGCACAGCATTAAATCAGTGCTAAAAGCCTTATGTTGAGAGAAGGGAGTTAGTAATTCACGTAGCAGGAATATTGGGAAAGAAAATGTATGAGCAGGGCCTGGAATTATTTTATGGTGTCAGCTCAATTTTTCTGAGTTTTAGTTAACAGGAGAATCTAGAACACCGAAGTTTTTTATCAACTAGCTGTCTCGTGCGACTCCATCCGTACGGCATAAAAAAAACTTAGTAAATGGCCTATATTCTTTCTGACCACGTTCTATATCTGTGCAATATTTTTTCTCTTCTTCTAACTTCTAACAAACGTCGATTCATGAATCCATCCATGTATCCTAACTTTCGTATTTCATATATAACTACGAACGAACGAAGTAAGACCATAGAGTTCAAAACTATGTGAATGATTAAAGGAAGCGAATTTCAAAGCGAAACAATTTTAATTATAAGATCTTTGGTTTAAGTTTACCAAAAATATTCTAATTATTTCGCTGTAGATTGTTTGCGTTTAGAGCCTCAGTGCAATTAATTAAAAGGAGAATACTGGAAATATTTGTTTCATTACGTAAAATATGTGTTTATAATGAAAACATTTAGTTAGTACCAAAGTTAAAAGTACTGGTTGTAAAGTTGATAAATAATAAACGACCAAATTGTTTTTCTTGTTTTCGACGAAAATCCAATTAACAACTATTACCTACCTAGGTGCCAGCTTTGGGAAAATATTTTAGTTCATTGTTTGGTTTTGTTCCAATCCAAACAAAACACAACTTACCTTATTGAATAAGGTTCGGCTTTAGTACAACAAATATTAGTTCAATATCTCTCGGTCGTCGCCCTGCCTTAGGGATTTAATAAATTGAAGTAAATAAAATCATACCTAGCATAGGGTATAGGTTTTCAAATAAGATAGTGTAGGATTCGGTTTCAAAGGGAGCTATATGAAGACATATATCTGATGGAAAATGTATTAAAATAAATACCCAAAATACATTGTTACGTATCAACTAACTATAGCAACCCATTGAAGTATACGACTAAAATAGTCTGGTGTCTTCTTTGGTAGCTCCTATTATTGCCACGGTTACGGACTTTTAAAAAAAAATTGTACTACAATAGATACTTATGTACATCAATTGAATTATAGGTTAATCGTCTTATTTTAGTGTTCCCGTTGCAGAATTTGGTACTTTATAAACTCCAGCCAGTTTGAAATTTTCTTAAAAAAGTATCACTATTTTATAAAGAAGACTGGACGTTTTGGAAACAATGAAACGAAGCAGCTTAGGATGAATTGAGTCGCTTCCTTTGTGATCATCTCTTTGTTAAGTAAATTGACACAACTTTTCTGTGTAACATTTTTCCTCATCATTACTAAATACGAAGTAATTTCCAATCCTTCAAATTTAATTCTTTAAATATAACGTAAAATACAAATTGCTCAAGAAATAAGTTTAACTTTTCATTAAGAATTTATTTTTTATTGATTTTTGACGCTGACAGTGCATAAAATTCCAAACAAAACGTCACTAGATTGCTAACGTAGTTTGGAACAGACAACTACATGTTAAAAGGTAAGTGCACTATATTCATACTCCGGGGAACATAAACAGTGAATTCAAATCGTCATAGATTCTACTTTGGAGTTACTTTATTATGCTATCTCGAATTCAAAGCTTTTATGAAAATTGGTTTACTTTGTTTACATAAAATCTAAACATTGGTTATTTTACTGGTATATTTGACTTATGGATTTCTAAACCGCTGATAAAATGAACATTTTATTAGTTTATCTTTTAATTTAATACTAGCTGTTGTGCGCGACTTCGTCCGCCATCAAATTAAATGATATAGCCTATGTTACTCGGGGATAATGTAGCTTTCTAATGGTGAAAAAAAATTAAAAATCGGCTCAGTAGTTCTTGAGTTATTTCAATACAAACAAAAATACAAAAATACAAAGTTTCTCTCTTTATATTAGTATAGATAAGAAGTCGTTTACAAATAAGAATATTACAAAGAAATTCAGGAATAAGCAACGTTTGAGTTAAATAATATTTGCAAAAGCAACATTATTCTGATATAACTCTCGTAAAATTCTCATTGCGGGGTTTGAAATAACAAATTTAATTTGAAACTGGTAGTTAGTTTGTACTTTGCAATGCAATTATAACTTTGAAAGGCTCAGGTACCGCAGTGTTCGCGCTCACAGTAAATACCTGTACTTTAAACTCATAAAATAACTTTTGAATTTCACTTTCGTAGTGGTAATATAATATCCTAGTTCACTTTTGTTATTAGATGTTTTATAATAACTGAATAATTTTATTTTATTTTACACTCTATAATTTAAAAAAAAAACTATTTATATTCTGAAACAGTCTTTAGAGTAAAAAAAATATTATTTTCTAAGAACAAATTGAAGCATTTACGTATAATATTGTTTGGGCAATAGTTTAGTTGGGCAATAATATCTTTGGACCCACGTCTTTAATATAAAAAAGAAAAAGGTTAGTAGTAAAACGCGCGTTTATTAGTTGGACTGAACTTCTTACTTAATTTTCGTAGAATATTTTTTATGTATAAATTGTTTTGGTAAGCTATACCTTTCTATTTTATAATTATTATTTCGCTTTTTAACTTATCTAACCTTCTTTTTTAAGAGGGGAATGCAGTTAAGCACACCATGAGTATGTAGGGCTCCTCTCTATTCCGTACCCTAACGGGAAAGGGACAGGGAGCATATCCACTAAACCTTCTGTTTCCCTCAGGTTCACTGTCCACTGAGACGTGCGACTAACGAACGAACGAACCTCCTAATAAAATAATATTTTGTCCGAAATAAACGTTTACCCCAAACTAAACGAATGCATAATTAATTGTGTTAAATAGTAAGAAAGCGGATATTGACCCCGAGTTAAATAGAACGATGCTTATCTTTATGACTACACGAAACTAGCCATATTAAAACGATACAATGTGAGGAAAAATTCTAAAATCCGTTACAATAACCTTTTCCTAAAAATCAAAGTCCAATGTAAATTCGTCATGATTTTACCCTGAAATTTCACTGCTACGGTTAAGTTGCTGGATAATAAGACATGGATATTTTTTTGTTTTAATAAACCCTTATTCCATAAATAACATTTACTTAACTCTTTAATATCCTGAGTAATATTATACATTCCAAAGTTGTAGGATCCATAATAAACAACTTTATACACCCGTGGCCACTAGATTTGTTTATATTATACAAAAAGGGTTAGAATTCAATGAGCCGTGTAGATTTCTTCACATCATTTACCGACGGTAAGGGAATATGTAGTTTGTTCTTGATTATATCACTTAACTAGACGTCGCTCGGGACTCAGTCCGCGCAGAATTAAAATAAAACTTAGTATGTAGCCAATTCCTCCATTCTATATTTTTTTCATCTACGTAAAATTTCTACGCTTTCCATTCAGCTGTTCGCATTTATAACATTGGTCACTTTATTTACGCAATGACAAGTCTTGTACGCACCGGGATAGTATTTTAGTTGAGTATTAAGTAATTTAGTAAATAAACGTGTCCGAAGGGTATCATTTTATTAGTATAGATTAGTATATCCTTTTTTCGGATACTTATTACTTGCTACTCGAATAAAATACTATCCTAGGGCGAACATGGCTTAAGGGATCGACACGTATGAGATTGTATTACGTAAACAATTTGGAAAAAAAATTAGAGGTTTCCACAGCCTTGTACTAACAGCATTAGTCTAGTCCATTATCCTAGTCAGCTACATCTTAATTACCTATATATTGAGTTTAAATAGAGTACATTTTGTATCCTCCTTTCACAGGTAGAACGTTATATCAAGCCTGACCCTGTAATCACATCTGCGTTTTTTCAACGCGCGTTATTGAGTGTTGAAATAGAACAATACATTTCATGCATCAGTTCACACGGCGACGCTTTTAAACCGCATTTTTTTTATCGAGTATCGTTAGATTTTGAGCGCTGGGAGAACGAAACAAGAGTCATTTTTAACCGACTTCCGACAGAAAGTGGTTATCAATTCAATGAGTTTTTTATGTACGTACAAGAATTATACAGCGATCTTAATGAGCGTAGGCGTTAGAAAGGCGCCAACGCCAACGTTAGAGAAGCGCCCACGTGAACATAGGCTTATATGACTTTTTTTTTATAAGAGAAGGGGGCAAACGAGCGGCGTGAACACCGAGGTGGTCGACGACGCTCATGGACATTCTCAACATCGGAGGAACTGCAAATTCGTTGTCGGCCTTTTAAAAGAGGTAGGCTCGCTTCTTGAAGGACCCTAAGTCGTAGTGGTTCGGAAATACCGCCGAGAACAGACCATTCCACAACGCGGCTGTGCGTGGCAGGAAGTTCCTCGACTTGAATCAAATAAACCTAATACCCATAAACTAAATGTAGCCACTTCATAAATATTAATCAGATTAAATTGTTCGTGCAAACTTTTCAGTGCGAATTAATTTCATTATTTGTTTTAATTAATTACGCACGTTTGGATTAACTCGAACGTAACTTATGGAATAAGTTATTATGGACTTAAAGTAAATATTGGTTCGTTTGAATGAGATAATTGTTTGGTTTTTGTACTTCGGTAAAGTAAATAATAGTTAGATTATTCATATTTAGGGGAGAAATATAAACTTGTACAAGATATAAAATGGCACTTACTTTAATGAGTTACTAATTACAACATTGTAAAATACACTTAAAAAAACTAACTTGGGTGACGCCTACAAAGAATGGATGATGATCGGAGTGTTAAACGCGCATATTTGGGACAGCTGAGTGGTCGGCGCCCGGTTGGCCGTCCCAGGTATCGCTGGATCGATGAGGCTGAAAAAGACATAAGGGAGCTCCACGTCCGCGATTGAGTTGGGATAGCGCGGGATCAAAAAGATTACACTTACATTACGTAAAAAACAATGCATGGAGGACCAAAAACTATAAGATAAGATAAGCCTTTATTCGCATACCATTTTTTTTCACAAATTTTCATTAAGCTAATACAAATTTATATAAACTAAAAATAAAAAAATATTTTTTTATTTTTTTTTTCAGCTTCCAGTTTCTTCGGTAGGATGTCCTCGGACATAGGCCTCCTCTAAATGCCTCTAAGTTTCCCTTTCTCGCGCTAGTCGTCTCCATCACTTCGGGAAGTCATCCTCCCATCTCTTAACTTGCCACGTCTAAAGTACCAAAAACAATATTCATGTCTACACACAAATAATTTTATTACACCCGTTCTAAATATTTGATTGATTGTTGATATTGATAGATCACATATCTATGCATAGCTCAATATGCGTGCCATCAATCATGACATCAACATAAATGTAACGTAATATCTAATTTCACATCATATATCAAGCGATGTATATTCGAGTACAGCGTTAGCCAACAAATGTCAAGGCCTCGGTTAGTAATCAAGAGCCAATAAGTACAGTTTCTTAAAGTAAGATCTTTTTTCAATACATCAAAGTCTTTTTTATAATAGACTAGCTGTTGTGCGCGACTGCGTTCGCGTGGATAGAATTTTTGAAATCGGTCTAGTAGTTTTTAAGTTATTTCAATACAAACAAAAATACAAAGTTTATCTCTTTAAAATATTAGTATAGAAAGAAAGGTATATAGTGAATTTCGCAGCATCTAATAATCCTCTTCAAAACAACACACAAACAACAGAACAGCGAACAAATGGTTGGTTTTAGGTGGCACCGCACGTCCATATTGTGTACTACAGTATGTTACAAGTGTCATCCATTTGTTTCAGCGCTCGCCCGCACTGTGTAGGTGGTAGTCATTTTGTTTTGCAAATGGTACATTCGATCATACACGTGAAATGTTTTTGATTATTCAATTTCTCTATTCACGATTTAAACAATACAAACTACTGCGTTATGATTGTAGTTTTGTAAGAGCAATCGCGCTCTCTTAATAATGACGTGCTTTGCCCACTTACCCTATACCTCTACTTAATCCTATACACTAAATATAGATGTAGACATATTTTTCGTAGTATGATAAAGTGTTACACCCTTAAATATATGATGATGTATGTGTCTCTTCAGTGTTTTCTTCTTTGCAAAATATACATTTAAAAAAAACTTTATTTTTCCCTTAATTTATGTTTAGTTTCAATTTCTTGTATTTAAAAAGGAAAAATCATGCATTTTAGGTTCAATTCTATGAAGGTATGTACTAAATTATTATTTATTAAAATTAACACAGCAGTCTCTACATTATTGCAATGACTTGCTAATGTTTTCAGCTTCGAGTAAGAGGGGAGTGGGAAACGTAACGTAAGCCGTCAGCTGCACTGGAAAGCTAATTAATTAATAAACCACGGACATTTTAGTTTTATTTTCATTGAGGATATTGAAAATTAAAACGGCAACTCTATTCTGATGATTCTTTCTAATAACTGAAACGGTCTAGATTTAAACGTTGTACCAGGCTTGCAATATGTGGTTAAAGTTTTTACAACATTGAATAAAAAGGTAAAAGAATAAGTCAAATATTCCAAAAGGAAATCAATCTCTACCCGTAAATTAAAGAAAACACAAGTAACATTACAATGAAGTTTAATTTTAAGACCGTATTTTTTAAATGCTTTATAGCTAAAGCCAAACTCTAAAAAACATATGGCCAACATTTTTTTATGATGGCAGTAATCAGCAGATGGTTGGGATAATTTAGTGCAGACTTATCTTTAGCAAAGCTCTCCGTTTTACGCCTTTGACACACAAACGCAAAAGCGAACCAGTAGTGAAGCGAAGAGCGACGCCTGTAACAAATTGACACAAGAAGCGATGTGAAAACGAAATGCAAAGTTTGCTTCATATTACATTTGAATATGATAAATTGACCAAACCTAGAATACTAATTTCATTGTAATACTAGCTGTTGCTCGCAGACTTCATCTGCGTGGAATTAAAAAAATGAAGCATATTTTACTCGGGGATAATGTAGCTTTCTAACGGTAAAAGAACCTTTGAAATCGGCTCTGTAGATTTTGAGTTATATCTATACATACAAAAATATAATAATACAAAGTTTATCTCTTTATAATATTAGTATAGATTGCGCTTTAGTTCTTATTCTCTTTTACTGTTGTGTGATACTGACATACGCACAATTATTTTCGGATAAACGTTCATGACATCGTTTAATATTTATCAAAAACAGCGAAGCGCCCATAACCACCAAAGTTAATATTTGTACAATAAACACGAAGTTTTCGAGTACCTACTGCGGTGCTTAAGCATTTCGATGAGGTAGATAATTTAACAAAGGAATCGAACTTTAGCTGGGGGCTATACAAAATACTTTTCGATTGGCGATATCGCTGATGGAATCGAAAAAATGTATGGAACCGACAATGACATTCGATAAGACATTTGATTGTCATGGAACGTCAATATCAGTTTCATACATTTTTGACGTTTGCTATATGTAGATTCGCTTCTTTGCGAATGTACTTTTGGTAACCCCCATGAGTATTAAACTTTTTTGTCTAACTCTTAAGCAACGAAACAAATAAACATTTAGACAGAAATTGTACTACTTCGTCGTTCATTTTTATTTGTACAAAAATGTATTTGATTTTATGGAGTACAACAAACGCCATATCACTAGAAAATATCTCGTTATATTTGCATACCTTTGATGTTTTTAATTAGAAACAAAAACAAAGATTTCACGGAAACAAATATGCAAATACTGTAACAACGTTATTCAAAGAATTAATGATAGTATTAGATGGCAAAACAGTAAAGGTGGCAGAATGCTACGCCTTTGACTAAATTTATATAAGGAGACCATGAACGTCAGTGGTTGGTCGAGATATACGGTTAGAATTTAAACACCTACGCATTATACTCTCTTGAATTTATAAAAAGGAGTTACTTACTCTTTGGTCGCGAGTGGTAAAAATTCTGAAAACACTGTCTTTTTTATTATTATTATTTGTGTCGTTCTTGGCTGGGGATTGTCGCTGTTGTGTTCTAAATAATAGAGTTAGGATCAAAATGAAACCACGGTATAGCGGTATCACATTTTAATGGACAGTTTAAATTAGCACAATCCGATAATTTATTAAGATTTCTCTAAATATGACTTCAACGTCACAAAGCGAGTTATAAAAGGCTTGCACATTGACTAAGAATATATTAAAAAATTACGTTTTTCTCTACGATTAGATAAGAAAAAATGTTGTCTAATCTATTAAATTGAAATTGTATTTTTAAATAGACTCTTTAATATGAAATATTTGTGACAAAGATATATTGGAATGATTAATATTTTGGTTAAATAGATATGTATTATTAAAAATTTTCTAAATATACGACTAGATTTGCTAAAATATTTGTATTTGAAAATATTTAATATTATAAAGATATAGAGTCTTTAGACATATAATATGAAAGATTTGAAAAATGTAAATATAATTAAATTTTAATGTACTAGAGTATTTAAATATTTTAAAATAAATGAGGAACTACATCTCCCATAATTATTAAAATTGAAGTGACATTAATTGATTTTTAGTTATAAAAGATTGAATCTTACGACAAATATGTTGTGACTTAAATAATTGTTAAATTGTTATTGTTCCCGATCCATTGTTCATTGTCAGAACTGAGTTCTTCTGAACTATTTATGTTTCGTAAACATACGAGTACATATATGTGTGACATAATACTATACTTTAGAAAACATAATGAATACACTAATAGTTATAATGAAATTGGCACCAATTAACTTGATTTTACCCTTTTTTTGTAATCGCATGTTTTTGTAAGATTAAATATTTATTAGAAAGTTATTATTATACACATAACATTGTATGCAACAAACACATTAATTCTGATACAGCAGACGCATAATTAAATATTAAATGCTTAATCATAATGAAACATTTATTTCAAAAGGTGCAATGCAATAGTCATTTCGAAAACTACAATTATTCATACATTACAACTTAAAAATTATGAAATGCATTTCAAGACATCGTACTTAACTTTCCTTTTATGCACAATACTTATATTTACAACATCAAATAAAAATATAACAATTTCTTTTAAGTAGATGAGACATTTTAAGTTTCATTAAATATTTATTTAGACGATTAGGTGTGCTAAAAAATAGATAAAAGCAACTCTCAAATCTTCATTTTAGACGTATTCAAGCTTAATGGTACCTATACTGCATTTTATCATATCGCCAATCGTTTACATATCACTCTCTAATAATCCTGGTCGTCTTGGAACTTCGTCGCTGTCAATTAATTGTATTTCATCCATATCCTTTGAGTATCTCGCAACACATTCACCAGTTAAATGAGGTTGACCATTAGTTCTTCTTATTACTTCGTTGTTACCGTCATCTTCGACTCTCAGTAACTCGATTTCGACACCTATTTCATCTTTATCGACCGCCGTCCTGTTCGGAAGGCGGTCAAGCTCCTGTCAGGTGGCTTGGAGTTCGGCCAACTCGTTCTCTTCCTCGTGAAGACTTTTCTCAGCGAGTCTGAAGCTCTCCAAGAATTCATTCAGGTCGACAAGTCCATCCTTATTGATGTCCATCAGTCTGCATATATCAACCAATTGCTCTTGAGTCATCGGATTTGGCATATATTTTCCCAATAATTGACATGCTTCTGAAAACTCCTCCAGAGTTATGTAACCTGCAATCATAAATTTATTTGACCAAATACACAGTGAATATTGAGAATTTAGCTAATAATGTACAAACCACGGTTTAAGCTTATGTAAAATTAGTTTACCTGAGTTATCTTTGTCGAGAATTTTGAAAATTGCTTCCAAACTTCTTTTATTTTTATACAACGTCTCCACGACTGTCTGCGTGTCTGCCTTTCGGCCAGCTCTCTGCAAGCAAATGTTAATAATAAACTTCACTATTTATAGTCATTAAAATATTCACTGTTATGTTTGAAAATAGTCTTACATTAGTATTCAGATCAAACGTGTCCATATATCTAACAAGTCGTGTGTCGGGGTCGGTGCGCACGAGCTTGTCCTTCAGCATGCGCCACGGTAGACCTAGATGTGTGGTCTCCTCCATTGCGTAGCACCAGTCACTTATCGATATAAAACCTTGGATACAAAACAAATAACTGAATTAACTCAAAATCCCAAGGAATAATAAAAGATCATGGGTTGTATCATGGACTCAAATACGTAACACACTTTTATAGAGATTGTCGAAACAAAGGAATTTACGAATTTAAACACATTGAAATATTGCTTATCTCAGACTCTATGGAATGCAGTAATTAAACATCACAAGAAGTCATTCGTATATCATTCGCACATCTGTGAAACACAAAGAGCCAGAAGAAAGGCAAAGAAACAATAAACAATCAACTTTAAAAAGATGTCAGTGTTCAGACTATAAATAAATCGTACCACTTTGATCCAAATCCATACTTCGGAAGGTCGCTTCCAGTGATCGCCGGGCCATCACAATATGACTGTGTAGCTCTCGCATGGCGGATGATTCGACGAGGCCGACACGTTGACGGAACGTGAGGCGACGCGTGCGCGACACGGCCGCGGTATATTGCACGAATTGACGCTCAAGCGAGTTGCCGCAAAGCTTCAAATATGCACCCTTGTTTGAGCCCAGCTCGTAGTAGTTTGACGCGGAGAAAATCGTTATCACCTACAAAAAAACATCTGTAAAGTTTAAGGCCAAGCTCAAGGTGATCCGATAGGATTGCATCTGGATTCAAGCTTAGACGAATAATAACTTGATACAAAAACTATTGTAACTTACGTTCCCATTATGCAGCATCTCATAGCCCCCTGGCTTGCACTCGTGACTTCTGACGATGAAACTCAACTTGTTCTTCCTTAAGAAAGATACTGTGACATCGGGGCCGAAGTACGTGCCGGCTCCGCGCAGTGCGTTCGCCACACACCCACCAGTGCTTTGAGGATCCGACCATAGAATATCGAAAACCTAAAGCAAGAAAAATTAAAACTGATTTCTTAAAATACATACAAAGTGTTGATTACGAATTTCCAATATTTTAATGGCAGGCATTTAACTAGTATTTTGAAGGAGATAAAGCAAACAAGTCTTTAACAAGTTCTTTCTCAAGGGGAAGTGGCTTGGCGGGGTAAGGGACGCATAGGAAGAGGTATTATCCTCTTGCTGTGCGTCTCCTCCTCCGTAGATTAAGGGTAGGCAACGCATCTGCAATTGCAGATGTCTATGGGCAGGGGTAGTTTCGGATTTTTCAGTGAATCCTATTGGCCACTTGCTCCTTTGCCACTTTATAATTTAAAAGAAACATCGAATACCCAGGCTGAAAGTATTGTTGTTATATCGATTTCATTATATTACGTAATTCTTTATTAACGGCTCATAACAGTCACATAAAAATATTTATTATTCATTTAATATTGTACTGGTGCGTTATTAGCCCATATCTTACCCATGGGAGAGCGCGGTATGGTGCAAGGTGACGACATCAACACAAACACATAATAATAATTTCTTGGAACATGTCTGTTATTAATAATATAAGACTTTTATGATACCCAAAAGAGAAGTTAAACATATTTTCGAATCAACAAGTCTGCACGACTCACATTATATTAAAGGTCAGGTCTAATTTCAACATTATAAAAGGTGGAGTTTATTTCAAACTTATTTGTAGTAGGTTTTAAACCCGCCCTGCTCATTATTAATACCCAGCCATAAGTACACGTTACTGTGCTCCTCGGTATTCAAATATTAATTTCCCTGACTTTATTTACATTGAAGATAGTGTCCTATCATCTACTTAAATTACTAGATAACTGCTATACTGAAGTTAGCCTCTAAAGTTTTCTCATAAATTAATATTATGAAAGTATAAAGTGGTCAAGCAAGCCGTGAAATGGAGGATATATCAGATACTATCAACAATAACATAGTTACGTAGTAATATTTAACTGTATTAGTACACCAGCAACTATAACACGAGGACGAGCACGGGCAGAGAGCGAGCAAACTTCAGAAACTATCAATTTGCCGAGCAAATTTCATTAATCCGACGCCGGATGACGTCTATGAGATGAACTTGTATGAAAATTGAATTAAATGCCTCCTCGATTATCCGCTGCACTCGGATGCTGTTAATAAATTAAAATTAAACGAACATTGGTTTGTTTATGCAGTGTTTTAATTAAAATGTTTGTCTAAAATTTTGTAACATCCGAATCATATCGAATACCATTTTTATGTTATCTAAAAGTACGTTAATCATTTTGATTTATTTAACAAGGGTTAATCCTTTAAGAATATATCGACATTGAAAAATGTAGGTCTTAATTTATGGAGTTTTTAGCCTCGAACGTTATCTATCGGTTATCCAAACCTAATACCGTCGTGAAAAAAACAGAAAAAAGTGCAGACGTAGCTTAGAATTTTCTTTTTATTGAAGACTGTTAAAAATAAATTATCATTCATCATTATTCTTTTATTCGCGATAACTTTAAATAGGTACCTACAATGATAATTACAGATTTTATAACCACGATTTTTGCAGATATTAAAACATAATATACTTAACCTGAAACTCATACACGTACGGTCTACTAGTAAAATAAAATGATATATGACGACTAACCTGTTTCCACTCTACTTTATCAATTTGTTCAGCTCCAGGAGCTCCACCTTCTGCGACGGGTGGTCGAAGAAGTGAAACGTACTAAAAAACAATAAATAAAATTGCCAATCAAACAAGTCAGTCAAATTACATTGAACTAAATTACCAAAGCGATTACTTCAACTATATATTATAGACCAAACGTCAAAGGCATTAATCATTTACCAAACACGGCCCCATTAGGTTATACAGTATACGGCCACAAAGATTTAAAAATACTTATAAATATAGAAAACGTACTTTGTCACGGTCAAGGCTGCGCACCATATCAAGGTCGGTGGTGTCAGAGATGCCGCCGTGCACCACGAACACGCGGTTGTTTATGATGGTCCCCAAGGGCAGCCAGCGGTACACACCTTCTATAAGCTTCAGCAAACGCTCAGCGTTGTGCTGTGTACAACACATTTATTATTAACTAGCGACCCACCCCGGCTACGCACGGGTGCAAATCGGTATAATGCTCATACTAAATATTGCAGCGTTTGCAATGCAAGCGCTAAAAATGTGTTAATTTACGACATCATATTAAAAACCTCTAAATTATCAGTGTTACTCTACTATATTGTGAATGTATTATACATGAAAACCTTCCTTATGAATCACTCTATTGGACAAGATATCTCTAGGGACAAACATAAAAAAGCGTTATTGTTTTATACTATGTAAGGATAGGATAAGGATAGTATTGTAATTACACTGTCGAGGCATCTAATACACATTACAGTCTCGGTTTCATCACGGAGAATATGGTGATAGTGGATTTCTATGATAACAAAAGCTTTAATTTTTAATACGAATAAATATTATTTTTAATTCTGATACTCACTCTGTATTTTTGATGAACTTCTCTTATAAAGCCGTACCTATAAAATAATTACATAATCAAATTCACATCTCTCATTGAAATTATTATTCTTTGCTAATTAAGACAATATATTCCATGAAAGTGAATGTAATGTCAATACTTGAATAGTTCAAAGTTACCTGGAATTCATAATGAGATCTTCGTGGTTGCCTCTATTCAAATAAACTCCACCAGGAAAAGCTAACATGCAAGATAGCAAAAGGAGAAGTACTTCCAAACTCTTCTTGCCTCGATCTACAAAGTCTCCGTTAAATATGTATGGATTTTCAGGCGAAGGCAGACCGTTCTGTACAGACAATTTAAATTCATTTTAACGTTATATTTTAAAAATTAAATCGTTCATTCATTCTCAAATTAGAAATTATATTTTAATTTTATTCGGTATATTAAAATGCTCCAATTAACTAGATTAAATTTTCAGATTATCTCAATAATTCTAGAAACATTCTAAATCTTGTCACGAACTGCAGATATATTTAAATTTGGGTCACGAGACGGATTTATGCGCATTACGATAAAATAAAAGTCGGCTAGTTGGGTAAACCTTCTTGATGCTATCTAAACTGTAGGTGAACCAATCCTTAATAAATTTTATTTACCTGCCTACACAAGCTCTATAAGCATTGCGTCGTTAAATAAAACATATTATAAAAAGTTAGTAGAGTAAAACATATTATAAAGAGTTAGTAGTAAATTATGTATTTTTACATAGATTAACCAACTTTCTTATTATTCAGGCCTTAGATAAACTTAATTATAAGGATTTTACTGTGGGTTAATTTAATACTTTGATGGACACCATATGGATTTTATGTCTTCCGTCTAAACAATCGGTCAATCAATAAAACTACAGGAAGTCCATAAATTGAATGACGCGTGCGCCGCACCCTCAATCTTTAATTATAGCAATCACTTAAATGATTAATCTCATACAAAATATTCGACGCTGCCAACGTTTCAATAAAGTAAACTATACCGAATCTGTCTCTTATTTACGTTTATGGAATAGGTTTTAACAATTCTAATATCTTTCAGAAAATGTATTAGGGATATTGATAACGACAGTTTCTCTATAAATAAAACATCTATTTGTAAATTATTCAAATGAAACCACACGCAGTATTCCTGCGAGCGGTGTATGTACTGGACTTACTAATGAGATTAAGACCCATTAATACGTCGGAGGATTAAGGAAAAAATATCAGATTTCCTGTCAATGTGTATCCCGTTACCTTAATTAGAGATGTAATACTATATCTTTAATCTTATAATCAAGATAAGCTTCTAACAGATTTTTATAGTTAGTATATCAACAACAATAACAATTGGCGCATTGGCGACAATTTCTCTTAAATGAAAATTATCGAAGAATGTTCCGCGTATTGTAATCACTAAATAATCTTTTTTATAAACGAATAAACCTCCGAATTGTAAATATAAGACTTTTGACAAATGCATTTGTTTTCTTTTTCTAAAAAAATAAGTTTAAAGATTTCTATGGATTCTTCACTATAGTCATTTCCAATCCTTAATTAATCAATAAGTAATTTACTCTAATTATTAAAGATGTCATTAACTTATTTCAAATCTGTATTTAATTAATTAGAATAAATGCAATCGTAAATATTAAGAAACTATTTTTAATTTAGCGACCTACATTTCGCGCACTACAAATGTTTACAGAAAGCACGCACCAAGCGACGCCGTAAACTATTGTCACATATGACGTCAGAGCTCTAAATGGAACGATACACGTGCGTAGATACCGTAGCGTGCACATTGATTACAAACCGACCGACCCTCTATCATGCACGTCGATATATTGAAAGAACGGACCGGATAACGTGATTAATCGAAGAGTTACAATTAATAAATAACGGAATTCATAAAACCCATTAAAACTGACTTAAGCTACATCAACGAAAATATTTTAAGGTAGCTATAATACATGTTATGTTAGTTATTTTCGGGTTCAAAAACCGTTAAGTACAGGTTTGCATATCTAAATTCAAAGAATGTGCGTTTTAATAAAATTGACTATCTTCAGTATTTAGAGCACATTTCTTTGAGGTGGGGTAAGAAAATTCCAATCCGCATAGCACACGTACTAACCTTATGAAATATGACTAGCAAATCATCTAGCTTTCCGTGCAAATCTCCGCAGATCGTGATCTGACTGGAGATTGATGTGGTCGCCACGTTGATGTTGGGCAGCCGCTTCAGCATCTGCGTCGCCTCCTTCAATATCTGCGCCACGTGCTTCGGATGAAGACGATGCTGAAATAATAAGCAGCTTGACATTGTTTCAGACGAAGGTGATGTCACCACGTTTGGTTAGATTTATAACAAAGCATTTTATTTTTACTATCTTATGACGGTCGTTTTGAGTTTAACCAGATACGAAATATTTAGCTGATAATATTAGTATTATCCCATACAGGTCTTTTTATTCGTAAGTTCAGTGAGAAGAGTTTTCTTTTTAAACAAGTATTTCTTTGTTGCTAAATGCGTATGATCATTATTATACAATGCTTAGGTTTAAATATATTCTTTCAAAGTCATATTTATAAGGATATGCGAACACCTTCTTCTTCCTAAACGCTTCAATCAGTAGGTCGATATCTTTCCTTTGTAGCGGGAAGTCGATGTCGGGCCCTCGGGCGGCTTTCGGGGGCGCCGTTTCGTCTACACCCCCGCCCTCGTCAGACTCTTCAGAAAATACTTGCTCCACTAAAATAAAATGTATTTATCAATGTCATGTACGAGTGTATTCAAATGGATTCCAAAGCTAACGTAATAGACGAATGTGTTACATGAATGCGTCATCCTAAACGACTGATGGTCTACTGCAAGTATTTTGAATTTGTTCCCATTGGATTTCACATATTTATTATGAAAATGGAAATAAGCATAGAATAGATATATAAGAGTATAAATTCTATATCTATTATGGATTCTCATGGCTGTAAAAGAATTGATCTTGAATGAGGGTACATACATAAATATTGGGATTAAGTAAAAATTACAATACTTATCATAGTAAATAATTTATATAGTTTCCATTTTCGCAGATTTTCAAGGTTACAGTACATCTAAATATGAGAAAGTCAGCGGAGTATTTTACATGGAGCGAAATGGAAAGAGCTCAAGGCGCCTTCACACAAGCTATTTTATTCATTCGTAGGATTGCATTTCCATGTACTAACTTTATACAATCCTACTCTAAATCAAAGGAGACAAAGTTAATTTAAAATTAATCAAGTTATGGTGTTTTAAAATTAAGAATTATTATAACCGGAAAAGCTTGCTAAGAAATATTGGGAGAATTATAAAAGTACGCAATGATACCTACAGTCTGGTGACAAGGATGAGAAGTACGATTTAAGGGAACTTAAATAAGTTAATACTCACAAACAGAAGCGGTCCTCGAGGTCCTCTCGGAGGACGGACGACCACTGGTGTCACGCATGTGACTCAGCAGGGCATTGAAGAAATTGTACAACTGAAATACGAACTAACATAAAAATCTCATATCTAAGTACCTAAATATTATTATAATTGAAACACTGAAGACCTATTTCAATTTACTTCGCTACATTTTAATTTTAAATAGAATGAAAAATTCATAGAAAACTCCATGTCGCGTTCTTTCTATGATTAATGAAGCCCCGTAGCGCATGACAGTAACTAGCCGAGCACGCCGCGCCTACATGCATGTCGATATCAAGTTAGCGTGTACACGCTCGGTAATCAACCCCGACGTTTTCATCGCACACTGAAGAAAATAGCAGTACTTATTTGTTCTAACTCACATATGTAGTATATATATTCTTATACATTTCTCCGTTTTGGTAAACGTGATTTTGTACCTAGTAAGAAATCGCTCTTACACTCCTGGGAAATACAGCTCAAGCTACAATATCGGTCGAATCATTGAAGTTAAAAACACTCACTTACACAAAAACACATGTTTGCGTAACACTTCGATGATCATCTCGGTCTTCCCGCCGTTTGTTTGCTGCCTTCTCTTCGATTAAACAATATATACAAACTCCATGTTGTTACCAGTAGTAAATATATTGTAACTTAGAATAACTTACTTTGACTTGATCTTGTTCACCAGCGTATTCTATGCTTTGGAATATTGTCCAGGTGTATCGCCTGCGCACCTCCATCCGAGCTAGGTACCGCCGATACCACTGCTGGATCAGGATGGCCGCCTTCATAGCTAACACGAGAAAAAAGTTCCTTGCAAGTTCCTTTACAGTTCATTTAACTATTAAGATATCTTTTGTGATTACATTTTAAGAAATGTATGAATAAGTAATTTGAAAAATATTTGTCATTCTTATCTGACGGAATACTACAGCCGGATACTTATTTAGTACGAAAGCTAAAAAATCAATAATTCAAGTTTTAGCTAGGTTATTAGGTTAGGAGGAAACCAGATCAGCCACAGCATCGTAGATAAGCAAATACGATTGCCAATATTTTCTCGTACAAAAGTATTAAAAACTTTTATACACTGTTTTCAAAAATAATAAAACCTACTGAGAATTAAAATGGAAACCTGAAACAGACCTTGGAAACTTTTAAAATGGGTTCTAGACTTCTAAAAACTTTTTACAACATAAATAGGATTAAGGGAAAGTTTAAAACTGTTTGTAATTAGATTACAAGTTGTTTGTCTGAGTAAAATAAAGGAATATTTATCGCGTTGACCTGAAATGTACTAAAAAGGTTTCTTAAAGTATTTCAATCATATACTAAAATTTAAAAAAATCACAATAAAATCCCACAAAAACTGTAGCACAAAATTCACACAAATCGGTCAATGAAAAGGTTGCATCACTCTTTTAAAAAACTTCACGCTAATGAAAAGTGTTGCGATCTCGATTCGACGAACTTGTATACTTTTGCATGTACTTTTATAAACGTCTAGTCTAAAATAACTCTGCGTCGTTTCATTCAAATATCATGCTGTACTATTTTGAGACTATTAGAGGGCGTTAAGAAACAACAATCTACAACCTCAATAAAAAGAAAGTTTTTTTTTGCAATGTAACTCTAAATGTGAATTTAATTACCGTGATTTTTATATTCTATGAAGAACGGAGTGTATTTAAAAATCAACTTACAACTTTTTAGATTGTTGCCAATGTACGTTGATAGTGGTAGCCACTTAAATCAGATGAACCACTTTCACATCGCCACTTTACCATTAAAACGTCACACGCACGATATAAATATCATTGAACAAAAACGTGTTCGAAATTCAAAATATAAATACTTGTAAAAAAAAACGTTAAACAACACTCACTTCTTTCAGCTTTCGTCATGCTGACGTCATCCTTCTTCCAAAACCTTAGGAACGGTGCCAACGCTTTCATTGTACATTCGCCGTTCAATACTCTCTTACCCAACTTCTTGGGAACTTCCTGTTCTATTTCGGAACTTCGGCAGGATGATGAATCGTCTCCGAGTGAACGAGTCCGTCTCCCGCCGCGGAAGCTGACGCAGCCGCAGCCTTCCGCGAGGGAGAACATTGTAGGACTCTTGTCCTTTGCGTACTTTTTATCTCTTCGTTTTCGCGTACATCTCGGTGTCTTCTGCCGTGTTTTGGGAATCGTGACTACTGGCTACGTCCACGGGGAGAGATACGGGCATGCCACGTGCGAGACGGAGTACCTTAAAAGGAAAATGCAATAATTAGTATTGAAAAATGTGCTGCAAAATAAGATCAAAAAGAGTTATCCGAAACAAAAATATTAATAACGTTACTTTAGGTACCTTTTTGACCATTTTAACTATAGTTTTAGGGAGGGCTATTTCGCAATCTAATTTCCAACATCAAATTAATCTTACAATTTAAACGACTACTTGTACAATAATATTTAGTAAAGAGCTACGAGTATCATTTAGAATAAAAAGTTATAACGTGAAAAAAGAAGACTGGGGAATTATTTTTACGTTTATGTTCAAATTTTATGTGCAATAAAAATTAAATAAATAACATTTAATAATTCGGGAGTATAACACAAAACGCTAACAAGTTTAGTGCTTCTATAAAATGCTATCGTATATCCAGATAGTAAACTGCATCGTGTTTCGAATAATTGCATTTTCTTTTTATTAACTATTAAAATAACGTCTCTCGTCTTTCAAACCTCGACAGAGCAACAAGTTATTAAAGTATACTTAACATTATTTTATCAGCCAAAGCAATATCACGAAAAATAAACCACAACACTCTTGGCTTGATTAAATTTCACTCTGAGGTCGCTAGCAAGCTAGCTTCTATCGCCTAGCGCCTATTATCTAAAGTGTAACCAACATCAATAGCTTAACGTATCTATTGAAGCATGAAGGTGCTCTAGAATCTATAATAACGGCCACGTAAGCGCGCATTCAACTATTAATTTGCCGTATAAACACTACAACTATTCAAGTGCCTCATTGTCACTTTAAATATACAGATTTAATACTTTGTTAATTTCTAACAAATCTTATTAATGGCGATTTGGATTCTACGCACAGGTTTCCTTATAAAAACGCGTACCTTCTCATTTATTGTGTTAACAGTTTAAAATATTGTAGAACACTATTGTTCAAAATGTTTATTGTTATGATCTCTAACTCGGAGTAGAGAATGAAATATAATAATAAATGTGTAAAGACATTAAACAGAGGAATACTCGGAGTATCCAGATATTAATTTGTTTTATAACAACGCTGTAGCAAATAAACGCTTCCAACGGAAATTCTAATAGTTCATCAGTTTTCATGTAACAGAATTAAATACATCCCCGTAATATTGTTGAATGTTATTATGCGTCAGAATAGAACAGACGAGTGGACGAATGCCAGATGAAACGGCTTTGTAAACCACGTAATGTATGACCGAAATTCCAACTGAAGCGGTAACAAGGGTTTTAATATACAATGCGCCCGAAGAACAATTAAAACTGTAAAACATTGGAGAATTGGAGAATAACAAAATAACAATAACAATACTGTTTATGTTGCAACAGAAACCTGAAAGTTGTATGTAATTATTATATCTTCACAATAATTGATTCAACTTTATTAAAGACTAGCTGTTGTGCGCGACTTCGTCCGCGTGAAATTAAATGATAAAGCCTATGTAACTTGGGGATGATGTAGCTTTCTAATGGTGAAAGAATTTTTGAAATCGGCTCAATAGTTCTTGAGTTATTTCAATACAAACAAAAATACAAAGTTTCTGTCTTTATAATATTAGTATAGATTAACAATTTTTTATCCAATTAGAGTCGATTTATTAGTTTAGGTAACCATAAGAAATGAGTGAAGGTTAAGGCAAAAACCGTCAAAGGATACGGGCGATATAAAGAAATGCCGCATGTGCGTTGGCCCGGGAAAATGATTAGGGTTAAACCATTCACCCAGATGGCTACAGAAATAAGTAATACCATTGTAATTAAAGACATTTCTTTCCGTGTCTTTGTTCTTTTTTGTTTTGGAACTCAATATCCACATAGCTTGTTGAAATATAATTTAGAAACTGTATGGTACAACATTTGTATAGTAAATGCGATTAATTTTCAAGATACTGAGAGGAACATTTTCAAATTTTACCCACCGGACCGGACTGGACGTTAGTACCTAAATTAATTGCCTTAAACTGCGATATGCCAATCGTAAATCTAAAATTATATTGCCTACAAATAAAATCTTCTGAATGACCGTATTGCCCTATCAAGTCTATTGATTCAATATTTACACAACAATATTGGTCAATAATAAATCAGAAAGAAATAATTACAAATAGATGACTTCGTGGCAGATCAGGCAATTTGTAGAAGTACGAATTACCAGCGTTCCATCCAAAGTTTCGTATTACATTATTGAGCTTTAAATGAAATATAAAGTGAACGAGACATTGGATCACGCGTTTAAGTTTTATTTACCTTTTAAATAATATACAAGCTATATCACGTAAATTAGTTCGAAACTTGCGCAAACTTTATGCTATAGTAAAATGACCTTTTTAATTGAGATGGACCAGCACTCTAAAATTACTCTTGAACATAACAATTTTATGACGCTTGTTTTCCGTCGTCACCAGATGGGGACTCCGTCACCGGAACGCTTCGCAATTCCGACTCCAAATGCTAATAATGAAAATAATATTTTGTACCTATTTTGGTTCATATGATATTTGTTGTTAATATCAAAATTAGAAGAAAATAAGTTCGTTATTATAAACTACGATTTTTGAATTTCTTTGGAACTAAACATATTTGAACTGAACCATCAGACCATCATCATCGATAGGATAAGCTTTAGCCCAATTTATTTAAAAATGTACTAGACGTTTAGTAAGCATTATGGTATGAAGTATTTTCGAGTTGAATTAAGGTACACATTTTGTATCACGGATATTATAAATATCAATTAAAAAAAACTTGTCACCACAATCTTTGAAAGATGTATTAAGACATTTATTTTAAACTACTTACAGTCAATAAGCTGCCGGTGAATAAATATAATTGTTTCCTGTCGTTTCTCCGAATGTTTATAAATAGGATGTACGTTAAAAAGTGTGATCCACGCGCGTATGTCGAATTAATCATTTCTTATTTTGAAATACTAATTTGTTAGTCTTTGCCAATAAAACTTAATATGGCAAAGTAAATATGTGTTCTACATAAGTGGAGCTTTATTAACTAAGAATAAAACGAAATAAACACGACACGTATTTTCCAGCGTGCTCATCGCGTTGGCAAGCTTCGTGAATTTTATTCGAGTGAACTGTATTGGAATGATCGTACACTCGTTTACCCGAAAACAAAAGACAAAACAAATTTGAATTACCATATTACAATTCATTCGGCTCTCATCTCAGTCAGCGAGCGCTCAGTCACCCCGATCTGTTCTTTTTTTACTTTCTTAATAATATTTGAATGAAGGAAAATACGCCCTTGATATACATTTTGTTTGGTACAAATGTAAATGCTACTTCATAAAAGATACATTAGTGGTCTTATATCTTTGTACGCAAGTTTTTTCTTTTATCTTTTCCACATCCATACCTATTTTTGTCGAAATTTAAAAACTAAATTTCATTCAAAAACTATAAAACTTGACGAAAATGGTTTGTAATAAATAGGGAATAGCGAATATGAAAACGTTTAATTTTAGCTCAAAAAGATCTCACATTTTGCTAGAAATATTACTCTATTACCTAAAATCAAATATTCTATGAAAGATGTAAGCGCGTTAGAAATTCTCCAACGTTCTAGCATCTCTATAGGGAATTGCCTTCACGTACAAACGTAAAATGTGGTCTCCAACAAAAAATGTACGTCCATTAAGTTCGCGCAAGTTGATGTAAGAAATAAAACTTTAACCGCAACACACAGCGACATTTCATTTTAATTTGTTTTTATGCTTTCTTTGCTGGTTTCATGAAATAAAAAAAAAACACTTAAAGTCAGTAGTTTTTTTAATGTAATTGTGACTTTTCATATATTAGAAAATATAATTTAAAAAAAAACTGTTGTAATTTTTAAAAATGTTAGTTTGTACCCATTTTGGCTGATTTTTTGCATACCATTAACGTCTCTATCCTAATCTACAATTTTAAACATTTTATACATTGGCTTTAAATATAAACAAATAAAAGTCCAATTTCGACATTCTAATAACATTATTTCGTTAACACATTAATTATTTCGTTTCCCGTGAATCATAATTTGTTATCAACCGACTTTCCATTAAAATTACTTACAACGCAAACAAGAATATCTCAAAGTTACTTTATAACAAGGGATTAAAATTCAATTTTGTGTGACCCAATTTCAAAATTTAACAAATATCAATGTAGGTGGAAAATTAAGAGGAATATACACGTAGGTGTCAACAGCTCAGCGAAAATTATAACGTTGAGGTAATAGAGGTATGCGATGTATTCAAACATTAATTTATTAACGTACATTGTGCGAAAGGATTTCGAGAGACATACAGCTCTTTTGAATTTTAATAATGTAGACACGTATCTTTAATATTTTTACTCAAAAAGTAAAGAAATATACAGAATCCATAACAAAATTTAAAATCAGTTAAGCAACAAATAATCCACTAATGTAGGTGATAGATTGATGGTTTAGAATGACTTGGTCGAACAAAGTCTCTGGGCCTACAGCTCTAGAGGAAAACAAGAGAGCGCCGTAATGCAGATCATAAAAAAAATTTCACCAATGTAATTGTTTTTTATTTGCTGAGTTGGTGAGTTAGTTCATTATTTAGAAATGCACAATGTAATAATAAAGTTTGTAAATACATTTTGATCTCAAAATAAATTGCTTGACTTACGTGTTGTTTGCGTGCTTCCCTTACCTCAGCCCTTAAGTCTTATAACAAAACTTTAGTAATTTATGTCTCCATCCCTGTTGTTTAAGGGGCAAGTTTCCCAATTTTATCCAGTGCAATATTTATCCTATAAATTAAATATGTATACAAATATGTACATACTTATATTATGAAGTTAGTACTTTAAGAATGTAAAATTAAAAATTCTAGTTACCTCAAATTGTTTTTAATATTTTTTTGCTGCTTAAAATAAATCTTTGCTATAATAAAAGTCAGCAGCAATAATATAGACTTGATCGATTGTTGTTATTTTATGAAATCCAACGTCAATCTAAATTTTACCCTGAATTCGGCCGTCTCTCCAAAGAAAACATATTATTCTTGGCATATACTGACTATTAGGAAATAAACGTACAAGATTTGATTGAACTAAAGTTTACAGCGTAATTTAGTGATGGGCCGCGCCTTCGTTTATGTTACCACTTTCGGTAATCGAAGTGCGTAAAGGTTTATGATAGGTATATAAGTACCTCCTCCCTTCACCTATTACAGGTATCTCAACGCTAAACATCGAAAAAGAAAATGTTCATTCAATCTAGGTTATGTTCCTACAACTAAAACAGATAACAACTTTATTAAATGTTAAACTCATGAACATATTACTCTAATCTGCACTTCTACACTATTTTATAAATCAATAACGCTTTTTATGTTTGTCCCTATATATGCTTGAATCTTTAAAAGTACACAACGGATTTTGATGCGTTTTTTTAATAGATAGAGAGAGATAAATAAGGAAGGTTTTCATGTATAATACACTACCGACCCGCCCCGGCTTCGCCCGGGTACAATGCTGATACACTACAGAAAAACTATAAACGTTGATTATAACAGCCATAACAATAATAATTGCACCGGTGCGAAGCCGGGCCGGGTCCCTAGTGTAAGTATAAAACAAATCAAGTTACATACGTTTGAATGTGAGCACGCAAACTAAACATGTGTGTTGAATCGTATGCAATGCCCTGTTGACCATGAACCAGTTTAAAACACAAAAGTGATAGCAACACTAACCAGTCAGTGTCAATTAAAATAACAAAGATATAGTAATGTAGGTCACATTTTTATTTAGAAAAAAACCCTTTACAACTAGAGCTTTTACATCAAGTCCAAGACATTAAATTCTATTGATTATAGAAACTCAATTTTCAATATTAAGGAATTTTGTTTAATTTCATAAAATCATTTCGAATAAAACTTTTTTTATTTAAGACACAGTGTTACAGAATTTCTTGTGGACAAGTTGTAATTACGTCTGTCAACAGCAGCCGTCACCTCCGCTGTTTAGAAAAAAACAACGGAAATCGTTAGAAAAACGTTAGAATATCTCGCTCGTTAACACTTCGGAAGACGTTTAAAAATGCATAATAAATTAGAGGATTTCAGCAAAGAAAGGTATTTTTTAAGAGTTTTTTAAGTAGACAAAAGAAGGATTTGATAAATAAAAGGACCTACTATGAAATTGCAAATTGGAAATAAAAACCGGAAAAGCTCTTATAGGTCAGTCTAAGGTAATTTTGAAAGTTATTATTAATTACCATAACTATCATAACTTTAAAAATAACACGAGATGTTACGCAAATTGTTGAATATAAAGTATAGCAAAAAAGTATTCTGTTAATAGTAATTTTAATATATTAACGTTGAGTGAGAATAAAAATGTTGAAAGACGAGAAGTCGAGAACTCTCCAGCGGTTAGACAACATTAATCATAGCGTCGCGAGAAAAGTGACGCCACACAACGTGCGACAAACTCGTTCATTCACATTAAAATACACAAGAAATTCACAAAACATTATGATCTTGAACACATGGTCTTTGTTACAAAGCAACTAGAGCTGAAGCGATTCGTCGTAGTGAATTATGACAACAAGGAAACATCTACAGTGACATTGCAAGCCAGAGTTTCGTCCCTGACCTTAAAAAATTAAATCACTTCTACTCGTAAGTAAGTGCTATAACGCTAATGCTGCAAAATAGTCATTCATTAAAAATATGACGCTGATATGATGTAGAATACAGTCTTGATACTTAAACATCATTATCACCAGCTCACTATACGTCCCCACCGAGGGGCACGGAGCCTACCCCCTAAGGGGTGCCTAGGCCATAGTCAACCACGCTGGCCAAGTGCGGGTTGGTCGACTTCACACATATCTTTGAATTTCTTCGCCGATATGTGCAGGTTGCATCACGATGTTTTCCTTCACCGTAAGAGCGTCGGGTAAATATGTACATATGAAATTCGAAAAGCGAAAAACACATTGGTACATGGCGGGATTCGAACTCGGGACCTGCAGTTCACAAGTCACGAGCTAGACCACTGAGCCACCGACGCTCCATAACGTCTCGACGCTTGATAATTAAACAAGCAAAATAAGTTTTATACTGTCCATTATTTAAATTTTCTAGTTTTCACTTCACTTGCTTATAGTGTCTTTTATAATGGATTCAATCAATGCACTTCAAGTGCTAATAAAATGAAAGAGATAGAAAAGGATAGACAGAAGATAATTATCTTCTAGAATTTTATTGTCTCGATATTAAAATGATGAAATGAGAGTGCCTTGGAACGTAGTTTATGATAATTGCTCGTAAAAAAATAACGTTTTTAATTCGTAGCAATAAACTTACAAATCTTAAGATAAGATTGTGTATAGTAATAATTGTCTAATTCTAAATTAAAATCACGACAGCCACAGAAATTATAAAATTAAAAGAAACCAAGTTGTACCTATTAAACTATCCGATAAAAAAGGTTCTAGTTTAATATGACCATTTACACAAAAGCGTAAAAATAAAAAACCCGACTACGCACCGAGGGAGATTCGCTTAGATTAACAACTTTTATTTAACGCTGTTCTACAAATCCATATGTGTAGGTTACCGATTGCTTCGGATTTTATTAACAATGGCCTATACATTTTCCACCTCAATATGTAGGTGTGGTGTATTAACCTTTGCAGCATCCCTTACCTACCCCTTTTGAGTCTCAAACGTGATTCCCTTTCTTTTGCTCTAAAACATAACCCATAATAACCAAAGCAATCAGCCGGTCAATGTTCATTCAAATCAAAATAGTATAAATCATTGATGTGTTTAATTAATTCGGGCCAATTAGTGAGCCGATAGTTTACAGATTGCGCAAAACAATCGGACAATTCTTCGTTCCGTGCAGGCCGGTCCCGAACATTTCCCCAATGATTTGGCAGCTCTCACCCGCCTATATTTAAATCGTAATATCATTGAGTCAACGCTCTTGTCGCTCTAACACCCGAAATAAACGATCCTGTAAAGACAATTCCTCGAGTTCTACATTAAACATATATTCGAGATATCAAAGGAATAACCAGTTTATTTTGGAACACTAAAGGTATTCCGACAATGTCATTATTAAAGAGTTATTGATAACTTAATCAAGATATTTCAGCGAAAAAATATATTATATCTTTTGTAAATAATTGAACTGGGAGAATTATTAAAACTCTTAACCTAGATTAATAATTAACCATTAATTTAATTCCACTAAGCAATTAAAACTTTTTTAAAAACAATGTCGAAAGCTACTTGCTGCATTTTATAAATTAGCAGTATAATTGAGATAACAGGCAGCAATGAAATAAAAAACAGATTTTCCCTCTGCCTCTTCACTAGAAATAAACATAAATATTTTTATTCCATCGCAATAGAAGACCGCTAAAGCATTAAGTCTATCACCTCGTTATCGTTATCCAATTATGATAATTTAATTAGCGAAACGGAACGTGAGCGTGGGTGTTGCTTTTATACTTTACGACATATCAAATGCTTTCACGAATCCAGCTAAGTTACTTATAATTCAAAAGGGATTCATTTAATTTTACACTATCTTATATTGAATAAATTCAATGCATTTTATCCTATTATTCAGAGTAAAGCAATAAAAAAGTATAATGCAAAAATATTTTACCGCTGCGCTGTATTATAAAACGTGAGAATACTATTGAATAGCAACTAATCCGAGTTTTCAGACGTATCTGAGAAAATATAATTATACAAACACATACTTCACCATTTCTTATTTATTTATAGACTGAATCTCGCAATTTCGTAAGAAAAAAGTATATTTTGATACAGGTTTCTATGATTATTTGTCTGATGTGGGATTTACAAATTTCTTCTTCACCCCGAAAGGCAATGTAGACCAATATAGAGCTTACTATTTAACTTCTAAAATAAATAATCTCGAACCAAATTTTAAATTAATATTTTTTTATCTATTTAAATACTTACTATCAATTTAAAAACATGAATCTTCTTCCACTATAATTTTAACAAAAAAACCAAACTCAAAAAGTCCCAAAAAACAAAACACAAAATAACATAAATAAAACGAAGTTATTGAATATTCAAAATAAATATTTGAAGTTTTCGGTCGCAATATTCATGGCTGATATCGTCAGGGTTGGTACAACCTGCCCGCGCGACGGTTGACTGACTACTGAAGTCTGAAATACGGACTTACTGAGCTCTACTCTCGCCCACTTTCACAATACACTACTTTCCACGCAATGCATACTGCGCCGCGGTTACACATTGAGGCTCAAGTGAGAACATTCAATAGAGTCTATCCCCAATAGATATCAAATACTTGATCTTAAGGATCAAAGGTGAAATGCAATTTCTAGGTAATATGAAGAAGCAATTATTATTTTTTAAATTCTTTAATTTACTTTTTTTATACTATTTAGTTCATCTGTATAGGAATTTAACCTATACCTTTGTAAAATATTGAACTGAAAATACTTGAATGTCTGTTTTGAAATATCATTAATAATCTTCGAACACTTCAATCATCCATTTTGATGAATTAATTAGGCCAATAACAACAAATTAATAAGAGTTGATTGGTTATTCCATTGAAGTTAATCAATAGCTGAACTCAATGGATAATTATCGTCCAATTCGTTCCGTATTTTTGTTCGGTCGTAAACATTAATTATGTCGGATATATATTATTTTCATATAATATTTACTATATAGGTCTGTCATTATTACGCGACTTACAGAATGATATTGTTTATCGGCTATGGTAAAAAAAGGTAGATATGTTCGTTCGTTAGTGACTCGTGCAATTTAACGTATAGTTTCATTTTAAAATGTGATACGATGCGAATCCTTCCCCATATTGTCATACAGTCGAGCTTAGGTTAGATTAATTGCTAGCTGCAATTAAATTCTAGACATAGATAATCAACTGAGCAGCTGGTCTATAAATTGATTTAAATTGATACTCATTGTCTAGGCTAATATAGTATTTTGAATTAATGAATTAAAGGCCGGCAACGCATCTGTGGTTCCTCTCGTATTGCGGATGTCCACGGGCGTCGATGGTCATGATGTTCTTGCTGCTCGTTTGCCCCCTTTTCTTATATAAATAAAAATCGTAACCTCCTCCGTCTCCTTTTAAACTTGAGTTACCTAAAACACTGAAACTTAACATCTGTTGAGGACATGCACTTACAAAACTTTACGTGTGATGAAATGTAACGCTATTTTTATCTAAACTGATTTACTCGTAGTTATATAAACATTGCGTAGTTTAAGTTGCCTTTGAAATCGAACTATTCTTTAATCCCTTTACGTAACAAATTGAATACGTGAAACGTGAAGCAAATAAAGATTTATTTGCATGTCGTAAGCTACAATGTATTTATTAAATAAGAAGATTGTTAGATTATAAACTTGTTTGGTTTCTTAACTTATGTTGGTGATGATTGAATTGTAACATATTTGTTCTTAGCGAGAATTTTTTATAGCTGTTTCTTTTAAGGTTTTCACAATCGCAGAGCGTTTAAAAGAATTCCTTACATTTTCCCCTATATTTGTTTCATCATAACTTTTAGATGAAGTATTAAAATGTTCTCCGGAATAACAGTTACAGACTGTAAAAATCATATCTTCCCGCTTTATAGCTTTTCTGTCGTAAACAATTTTTATTGCGAATTCCCTTAGATTTCTTTCCATAGTAAGTATATCTATGTACTTACGTGTATTTTTACATATATTTTTAATAAACCTGACTGGTAAAATCTATCTATATTACTTTAATCAAAGGATTATATGTGACATTTGCAAGGTGTAAAAATGTTTTAAATTTCCTAAAATGTCAAGTAAAGTTACAATAATTGAATTTCGTAACAAATATTGCAGCAATTTTTATACATTCTATTTTTTATAAGAAAGTGTATCGAATTGGACTATTATCATTTTATTCTCAGTTTATATCGCTGTAGTTAGGTATTTTATGACAACAGAAAGGATAAGATGGACGCTTGGTTCAGAAAGAGTCACGTTTTACGGCTTAACTGTTGTGCAGTAGGTTATGTCCACTAACATTTTTATTATTGAATTAACAGCCTTAAAATTAGATTATATTGCAACACACTTTTTTGAGTCTTTAGGATATAAAATTGTTTATTAAAATATTCGGAATAATCTTGATTTAATCGCTATAAAGCATTTAAAGAATAACTCGCTTAACTTTCGTCCAATTTTCTTCCTAGAAGCAGTGATTGGGAAAGGTTAAGTAATGTCGGTAGATTCTATACTTACATTGTTTATAAGTTACCAAATCACACTTTTGTGTTAAATAAATACGTACTTCCTTTACATAAAAGTAAGTTTGGATACGCCTCCGTCGGGTCAGTATGACCTCATCTAATGACACTTTCGGGGCGACAACTGCTGCCAATTGAAACGTGGTAATAGTGTTATTTGGCGCCGACTTGTAGCTGACATAATTGACACATTGATCTTGAATGCGGTCAGATATATAAACATGATTAACTATTAAATTCATACGTATTTTTGCGGAAGTAGCTTACTGAATGAAATATATGGGTAAAAGGTTTTGAGAAGAGAAGTTACAGACAGTACAAAGTGACGCTTCGCTGACTTTTTTATTGTTAAATATATCCCTCTTATATTCTATAACAATAATATAAACATCTATTAATATTCTGCAATATGATTAACTCTAATAAGAACACATTGTGCACTGATAGGTTTGATGTAAAGGATGACTCACACTACACCGTGTCCCGATCGGGACATCGCTCTAATCGCACGCTCGTGAACAAGAATGTACATATGTCGATGTGATTAATAAATCTATCAAAGAGTTCTAGATTCCGGCTGCACCGCGAGCGACACGCGCGATACCTGGCACTGAGCCCGGCACACCGCACTTGTTCCGGCCTTTAATCATACGTAGAACAATTCTGAATAACAATGCGTTAACCATTATTAGAAGTTACATTCATAACTTCTGAAAGATAGAAAAAGGAATTGCTCTTCTTTCTAAAACTGGCCGAAGAGTTGTAGTCTAAAAAGTCTATTTAATCCAATATGCCACCATAAAAAACTGCAAAACACAAAATATGTGAACTCCGTTATAATTTTAAATTAAAAATTTTATAATAAATATCACCGATCGAGTGGGAAAATAACCTTGACGATACGATAACTACCATAATTAAAAGCGGCCTTCGAAACTATAAAATTATGTTTAGTAAATGAATTATTAAATAACATATTACGATGTTACAATACAATATTTAATAATCATCTGTAACAATGACATATAAACAAGTAATCCAATTTAAATTGATTGGATTACATGATGTACTAATGTCGTATTTATTTTATTGTGCATCCCGCATTCTCTATGACTTATAATAAATTATTGTATGTAAAGAACCAATTCTCTGCAAAGTAGAAATTTATATCGTTAAAGCTGATTGTTTCATTTATCCTTCAAGTATTTTTTAACGATTATTTTTTCAAAATCGATATTACAGTGCCATGGAATTTGATAAAAAAAAATTGGGAAAAAAATCGCTAAACCTTTATTAGACACTGATTAAATTACAAGTAAATACGAGTAGTAGGTCCTTTAATTTATTGGCGTAATACGCGTCGATCGACGTGACCGTAGAAACTAGAAACAGGGCAAGTCTACATAAGTTATTGGCGATACATTTCCTTATAATGTAGACAAGGAAAAACTTCTTGTCATCAATCCGACTATATTTTTTTGTTTCTAATATTTTGATTATTTTTATCTTCTTAAGACAATTGGACCTACAAGTACGTAACTACTCCACAAAACTTAGGCCAAGTAACCACAGATAATAAAAAAAAGCTTCGTTCATTTATTTAACAAAACAAAAGCAAAATACTTTCTGTAGTTAAGATAAACAAAAGATTTTTTCTCAGCGTATTGCATATAAAACGGCTATCCTCTGATCCGATTAACGTCCGCTCCTTTCACGATGAGTAATTATCCGTTACTTAGTAGACGAATTAATGAGCTGTCAGAAGAAACCAACGTATTATTAATCCGTATTATACTTCTTTTTATTTATACCTACGTAGTTAATACGTTACTTGGTTAATATGCGATACATTATTATTATTTTAAAGGAGGTATGGAGGCCCAATAAAATGGGGCACGAAGAAATAACAATGATTGTGGTAGAGGCAGTCCCTTTACTAAAAGCG
>QDHC01006953.1:292953-303518 GCA_013186455.1 Papilio dardanus tibullus | reverse complement strand
TTTTGGAAATATTTTTTTTTAAATGAAACATGATTTGGATCTTTTCAAATGCGCTTTGCGCGTGAATAAAGAGTATTACTCTATTGTTATATTTTAAAAGTACCCTCCGACCGCTAGTTAATTATAAAAGCAGTATACAATCACCTGTCTTCTTCCTCTACATAGTTTTTCCCCTTGTTGGTACCGTATGAGATTCTCAGTTGATGGAAGGGCGCCCTGTAGCGCGCCATTTTCGCATCCAACGCTTTCTTTATAGAGGCTCTTCTCTGAATCTTCGCTTCTCCCCTCTCTATCTGACCCATGATTCTGTCAATATCTTGCAATTCATGGCATCTCTCCCAGAATACTGCTGAATACTCCATAACCTAAAAAATTGAAAATGATTAACTATTTTTTGTTTTCTAACCCTACGAATTCATTAGACCGAGTTCGCGCAAAAAACGGCCTTACGCCGAAGCAATATCGCCGTTTTTATCGCGAACTCGGTCTAATGTCGCCATAGGCTAATGTGTATTTGATAATAAAGTTATTCACCTCCTCCGGTGTCTTCCCTTCGACGTCTTTTGCGATATTTTCAATATCATCTCTGCCATACTTTTCATTCGCTTTAATGAACTGATTAAAGTCCCTCTTAGTCCAATTTGTGAATCCTGAAAAAACAAATATTTGGCAATTTACATCACAAAGTCTTCGTTAAGCTAAACTCAATGTGGGAATGTTAATTTGTGATGAAATAAAGTATAGAAATTTAAAAAGAATATTTTGCCTTGAGTTAATAATTGTTCTTTTTCTTGTATTTCCTCTTCTGTTAGACCCTCCGCTTCGTCGATCTTGCGTTGCTCCTCTCTTTGTATCTTAGCAGCGTCCGGCCCGAGCTCAGGGTTGCGAGGCACCTTGTACCTAGGCAAATTTAATCGATCTTTTTATACATAAAATAAAACATATGGTCATAGTATTTTTTTATCACAAACAAATAAACATTTTGTTCTTTCAAAAACTTACGCTAAAGTTTTTCTGTAGTGATATATTTCTTGATCCAAAAGTTCGAAAAGTCTCTGCGGGAAGAATTGGAAGTCTTGCACTATCGGCTGCTTCGGTGGACGCGGCGCCTGCGCACGAACGGACAGAACTTAGTAAATTATGATATACTACTCACTACATTTATAATATACTAATTAAAATACGATAATACCATGCGTTTAGCAGCAAAATATAAAGGGATTAAAAGCTTGTAAAAATACTTACCTTTATAAGCAAGAAAATGTAACCAAAACATTTTTTTAATGGAAAATAATATTAATTCATAATACACTATGTTAGCATCATACAAGCTTCCTTATATTGCATTACATAAATATAAAAAAATATTAAATAATTCTGTTATAGAATAGACAATACACAAGCATAATATCCAAAATATAAAACATGGATTAAAAAAAATCGTTAATGACATCAAATATACATATATACTACAGTATAAAGAGCTAATATATAAAAGATTGAAAAATGATAAATGATTTGTAATATTTAATACTGGTAAAGGTGATGTTCCTTTTTTGTACTCTGTATCAACTTGTTTATTTTTAACCGTCTTCCAACAGAACGAGGTTATCAAGTCAATGTATTTTTTTATAAGAATAATTTATGTAATATGCATAGGATGAACTACATTTGAGCAAATCATTTAGAAAATAAATTCTATCAAATAAAAATATCACTTGATAAATAATTAATATTCTACTTATTTCCTTTACAAATGTCAATAAATACCACAAGAGCGAGACAAGACGGGAGACGGTCCTTAGCTCTTTACACTTATTTACCTGTACCTTGGGCGCCTTCGGCTCCGACACTCGCAGTGCCTCCCGGAAGTACGCGTCCACCGCGTAGTTAGCCTTACGCTCGCGCTTCGGAGGCTCTATCCAGCTCCCCACGGGGATTATTTTCTGCTTCTCCCTGTAGTCCTCGCCTACATTTCGTTTGTTAACAAATCATTTATATGAAGACAGTATGTTTAGATTCCCGTTTTATACTTATCCAATTTCCAGTTTGAAGACTTATTCATATTTAAAATAAAGACTTCTTTATCCTTCAAGTTCTTTCTTGACATGTTTGAAAATCACGTATAAGTTAAATATGTCAATGAGTACATTATAATTTAAAAAAATAATTTTATGTCTACTTAACACATAACTTAAGTCCACTTTTTATCTATATTTTTTTATGTATTTAATGTAATATTTCCTATATAAATGTACCTTCAAACTGGTATACGGAGTCGGTGGTGGCGCCGGGCGTGTCCATGGAGAATGCGCGCAGCGAGGACTCGCCCAGGCTCTCCAGCTTCTGCTTCAGCTCTTCAGTCTGCACGAGTTTATTGTATAAACAACCATGGTCAAACCCTCATTGTACATATACTTATTGAGCTATTATTAACCCAATGGCTTCAGTGGACCGAGTTCGCGCTAAAAATGGACATTTTGCTTCGGCGTAAGACCCTTTTTCGCGTGACATCGGTCTAATAAAGCTTTAAGGTAATAGGGGGTTTTATAACTGTTTAAAAAGAACTTCAGTGGATATTTTTACTACTAATTTTAAACTAAGATACTCCGTTCACCCCGATTCGCACAAGCGCTTTTTTAACGCGCGCTAAAGTGTTGAGATAGAAAAAATACATTTCCATGTATATAATCAAACGGCGGTGATTTTTATTGCGCGGCCTTGGATTTTGAGCGTTGGACGAACGATTTTTTTTATATTACAAAGTGGCAAACGAGCAAGCGGTCACCTGGATACGCTGAAAAAGCGCAGCTACCGCTGCCCATAGACATCTGCAATTGCAAATGCATTGCCTACTCTTAATCTATGGAGGAGACGCATAGCAAGAGGTTAATTAATACCTCTTCCTATGCGTCCCCTCCCCCTCCAATCCACTTCCGCTTCCCATCATTTCCTTATAGGAAAAGGAAGGGAAAGTGGATACAAGACAAGACAAGTGACAATACAATAGTTATTTTACAGCGCTGCATTTTTAACACTATTTTAACGCCTTCACTCATGCGAAGGAACTCCGACGTTAAAAAATTGTTCGTGTGAATGCAAGCTTAGTCACCACAAATAAAGGTCATTTGTGAAATCAGATTGTGTTACTTGCGTTCTCTTGTAGTTTAATTTTTAACCGACTTCCAAAAGGAGGTTCACAATTCGTCTATTTTTTTTAATATACCTTGCTTTCTCCTTTAGCCAATATAGTATCGATATCCTCATCAGTGATCTCCGAGTCTTTGGAGGAGAAGACGTGGTTGGCTCCGTGTCTGATCATGTTGAGCATCTCGTCCTTGTTGAGCTGGTTCTTGGTGTCCACCAGCCGCCCCGACTGGATCACCAGCTTGTCTAGACGCAGCTTCACTTCAGCTCTTTCAACTATTTTCTCTTCCACAGTATTATCTGTGATTAAACGGAACACTCGCACCTGGATAAAAATTGGTATTTTAATTAAAAAAATATATAGAAAAGTAACTTCATTAACAGATTGTTTTTTAAAAATAATATATATATTTTTTAAATTGCTAAATAGCTAGTTTGTGAGATTTCAATAAATTTTAGGAAAACAGTAAACACTATGTTAAACAAATCTATACAATCAATTGACGCAATGAGACAAAAATCAGTATAAACTTAATTTGCTCAAACAGGGACAATACTAAACATTATGGAAGGCACCATATTAGAAACTCTAATTAACTTTGTTGATGACCTCGGTGATCCTGCCGCTCGTTATCTCCTTCTCTATGGTTTGGCTTCATTAGACAGAGTTCGCGACAAAAACGGAGATTTCGCTTCGCCTTTAGTCTGTTTTTATCGCGAATTCGGTCTAATAAGGCCGAGGCATTATATAACTCACCTGTTTCATCTGTCCGATCCGATGTGCTCTATCCATAGCTTGTAAGTCCATCTGCGGGTTCCAATCGGAGTCGTATATGATGACGACATCAGCGGATGTGAGGTTGATGCCGAGCCCGCCTGCTCGTGTGGACAACATGAACACGAACTTCTCACTGCCCTCCGCGTTGTACTCCTCTATCTGCCTGTTCCTATCCTCGTGCGGCGTCTGACCGTCCAGACGACAGTACTGGGAAATAATATTAATTATTTAATAACAAAATGGACCGCGGGCAAGTTAAAATAAAAAAGAAAGTAGACGTCGTGTTGTATCAGGTCAAGATGTTGGCAAAGGACAGAGAGGTTTGGAAAGGACTCCACCGACAAGGTTGGAAACCTTAAATTGAAGAAGAACAAAATGGAACTAAAAATAAAAATCGCCACCTAATACTATAATGAGGAAAACTTTATATTTTTGTATGTGTTGAAATACTTCAAGAACTGCAGCCGATTTCAAAAATTCATTTAGCGTTAAAAAGCTACAGTATCAATTCTTTATTTAGTTTTTTTTTGAGTTAAGTTTTTTCTTAGTTTGCTACAATACAAGTGTTTTTTTTTTCTATTACTAGTCAATAAGTACTTTATTGTGACAATCAGATATGTGAAGAACAGGAATCCCGCTGAACTAGATTTGCTTTTGTTTCAGAAGGGGAACGAAAAGAGGATCTAGTTTAAATAATTACCTTATACTGTCTCCAATGGCAATAATCCTCTAAAATATCAAGCATTCTTGTCATCTGCGAGAAAATGAGCACTCGAGAACCTTGCTCGCGTAATTTCGGCAACAATTTGTCGAGTATGACAAGTTTGCCGCAGTTGTATACTAAATGTTCATCCGTGGTGTACGGAGGCCCGGGCTCCGCACCGTCAAACAGGTACGGATGATTACAACATTTACGTAACTGCATCAAAATGTTTTGCAAACGCATCTTTTCCACTTTACCTGCCCCATTCACTAAAACGAGAGACAATAATATTAATATTAGAAAACTTTCTTGCAGATAGATAAATATTTATTTCCATTTTCATGATAAAAACATTTAATAAAAAAAGGTTGACACAAGGGTGTAAAGTACGCTTAAATGGCAATTGAATTGTAAACCTTCGGCTTCATTAGACTGATGTTACGCAAAAACCGGCCTTACACCGAAGCAAATTCTCCGTTTTTTCCGCGAACTCGGTCTAATGAACCCAAAGGGTAAGCAACAATAGCATATGCTGCAACCGAAAACAGGCGTGAAATGGAAGCAATTCCGTGTTTCGTCTGACGAGTGTGGAGGCCTAATTTTAATCCACTTTCTCTTCCTAGCCTTTTCTTACATTGAAATGATGGGAAGGGGAAGTGGATTTTCCAGGGAAGGGGACGCATAGGGAGAGGAATTATCCTCTTGCTGTGCGTCTCCTCTTCCGAAGGCTAAGGGCAAGCAACTCATCTGCAATTGCAGATGTCTATGGGCAGCGGTTGCTTCGCTATTACAGCGAGTCTAGGTGGCCGCTTGCTCGTTTGCCACTTTATAATATAAAAAAAAGAAAAAAATGTATCCAAAGGTTCATCAATATAATGCAGAGATATATAAACATAATTTCTATGCTATTTCATATTATAATTGCAAAACAAAAATATAAAAAATCTTACCAACATCAATATCTTTCATCAAAACCTTAGTATACCAATCTCTTTGCATTTTACTTAAGCCAACGTAAACTTTAAGTTCCTTCTTGGGTTTTAGTTTCTTTTCCACTTCAGACTTGAGACGTCTCAATAAGAATGGTCTCAGTACCGCGTGTAGACGAGAGACAAGCTGATTGTCACCCAGAGCTGCATTCGTATTGAACCAAGAATCGAAATCCTATAATATAAGTTATTAAATATAAGAAGAAATAATAGTAATCCAAAATATCAAAATATGTATTACAATATTTTCTAGTAACTTCTATAAAACACAATATACAACATCAACTATCACAACTAAAATATGTTAAAAAAATCTATTCAATTCTATAAGTACAATATACGTCAATTTCCAAAATAAAATGATAACAAATTGTTCCATGATTATTTCAGTAAAAAACGGAGGTTATATTTTATTTAATACTCACATCAGAGCTGTTGAATACATCAGGTAAAAGGAAATTAAGTAACGCCCATAATTCGTGAAGATTATTTTGCAACGGTGTTCCCGTCAACAACAACCTATTCATACTTTTGAATTCACGAAGGAGTTCTGATAGTTTTGATTTCTCGTTCTTAATGCGATGAGCTTCATCAATCACCATGTAACGCCAGTTGAACTTTTTAAAAACTGATTTCTCCCGGATTATCATTTCATAAGATGTGATACAAACATCCCAATTTCCAGGCATAAGCGTTTCACGAATAAATGTATTCTGTAAATTATTACTTCATAAATAAATCAGACTACCACTTAAAACAATAACTTACTTCTGTAAATTGTATATTAACAATACTAATAAAAAAAATAAAGAAGTGATAAAAAGTTAAATAAGTAACTAAAAATATTGTGCAAGAAGTTAAAAATTAATCAATGTCATTACTACTTAAAGTCCTATATCCCCTAAGTGGGTCAGAGGGCATGTCATACTATAAAAAAAAGGTAAAGGTTTCGATCTCTGTTGGGCTCCATTTTCCGCAACTCCACGACTAGCGCATATTTAGCGTGAATACATATATCTTTGAATTTCTTCGCTGATATGTTCATTTATGTCATACTTTGTAATAAATATAATATAAATGATAATAAAAAGATAATATTTACCCTTGTCTCTTGGTCACCGATCAAGCAGACAGCTCTAAGCGACGGACACCATTTCTTGAACTCATTCATCCAATTTGTTAATGTTGACTTTGGAACAATGACAATATGTGGTCCGGGAACATTTCTGTAAACAATTTCATATTATTATGAAGTCATTAAAATTGATAATTGGTATTTTTTTAATTTTCTGTTTTTTAGTACAAATTCAAAGCACAATAAATGAACATACCTAAAGTTTTTCATGTAACCCAACAATGATATGGTTTGTAATGTTTTTCCGAGACCCATCTCATCAGCTAAAATTCCATTGATACCATTCTCATACAATGATATCATCCAGTTCAGACCACGCACTTGATAGTCACGCATTTCCCCGTTCTTAATGTAAGGGGGTGATGCTTCAAACCGGAATATTGTTTTAGTTTTTGTATTTGTTTCAGCCAGAAGTTCCTCATCCTCTTCTTGCTCTGTTTTTCGATGTCGATGACTGAAAAACAGTAATGAAAACTATGCTATTGTTTGAATATAAAAATGAAAAAAAAACCGTAGTTACAGTCTGAAAAATTATACTAACTCGCCAGCTGATCCAGGTAATTCAGGATCTTTGTTCTTTTTAGGTCTCCCAGCTTTAGGTTTCGGTGGGCTACTTCCAGACTTTGGCGTGTTACTCATAAAATGGGAAAAAATCTCAGTTTGTTTAAGTAAAAACTCAAATCTTTTCGAACGATCAGTTTCAATTTTACTTTCAAAATCGCCTTCTTTGCCCCTTGATGAGGTAGTATCACTAGACGATCCATTCTGAAATAAACATGTAACATATTATCTCCTAATGCAGTTTCAATTTATGACAACATTTTTAACATACGTATATTTTTTGTATTTTTTTTAACATACGAAACAAGTACAAGAAAAGAAATACAACGATGAACACTGACTGAATTATCTCCTACTTCTGCAGCTTCCATCGCTTCCTCTGCGGTTGACATAGTTGTACTTTTTTTTTTAATTAAAGAAATGGTTTTAAATTATGGTTTAATTTAAAAACAGTTGGTCACTTTTCATAGTAAATTAGAAGAACATTAAGTTATAGAAAGTCGATAAACCATTTTATAACACTAATGAATTCATCTGATTGACAGATCCGACGCCGGGCGGGCGCGAAAATTACAGAGAAAAAAAGCTTTGGACATAGATAATATATTCTTCCAACTAAGACAGATCGAACAAAAACTCTCATTGCTTCCATCACTGCGGCTTCATTAGACCAATGTCGCGCAATAAACGACCTTACGCCGCCGCCGCCGAAGCAAAACTTCTGTATTTTCGCGAACTCGGTCTAATGAAGCCATAGGGTATGAAAGCTTTTATTTGAAAGCAAAGGCGACACTGGCGTTCTTTTATGTCGGAGGCCAAGACTACCATAACATTTTCAAGTTCCAAGGGTCAACTATCTCGGTGGTTTTTTTTTTTTGGTTACGCGGGGGAATGCTTTTATTCACTTCGCCGCCCTTGCTGCGAGGGCAGCAGGGGTGGCTTCGTGCGGGGCTCCCGGCCTTGTAAAGAGGCCGGACTACCCGTTAAACCCCCGCGGTGTTCCTCAGTCTTCTTACCGGACCGTGGAGTCCATTATTAGTATATCCACGGCCACTATCTCGGTGGTAGAGAACAACTTTAATTTTTTTGCTTGTATGGGGATTTAATACGGGAAAAGATTAGGTTTATGATAGAAACAATAATTGGTATTATTTAATTTTTGACAAGAATACATATAATATTTACATTTTATAGATTTTCATCACATCTACATTTTTTCTCAACAGTAACTAACTTATCTATAACTTATTTATTCTTAACAGCATTCTCAATTAAATGTTTCAAATAGTCTAATTTTTCTTCTTTGGATTCTCGATTAGAAAATTCTTGCCATGATACCTGGAAAAGGGAGTTTGTTTAAAAAAAATCCATCTTTAATGTAATATTTGAAGAAAAAAAATTACCAATTCTGCACAATATCCTAATGCTTTAAGTTCTTTTATTTTAGTAATAAAGAGGCCAGTTGGCATTTTAGTGTTATGGATAAATGCATTTCTTCCACCAATTACTAAAACGATCCAAGTATTGTTATCTGGTGGTGATCTTAGCAGCCCGAAATGTTTGTTATCAAAAGCATTTTGCACTGGTACTGCACAACCTTTATGATCATTGCATAAAATAATATCTGTGAAAAAAAGAACCAGATTAATTACCAGACCCAGGATGATATTAAATATTTTTATGCCTCAATGGAAGGGTCAAATACAATTTCATACAAGTATATCTCCAGTTACCTACAGTCAGACATTTAATCTTAGGGAACATTTAAATTAGCTATAACTTGTAACAAGATATTAGTACCTCCTCTTTGGTGATGTGTCAAAATGTGACCACCAATCACAAAATCATCCCCTCTAGCTCCTTTCAAAATATTTATAACATCTAAGAACATTGTTTCAGATATATTATACTGTTTTTCGAAATTTTCATTAGGAACATAATCTGTATATTTTTTAGCAAGTATAATTGCTTCTTTATCAGTAAGAAGTTTAATGTTAGAGTCTTTGCAAAATATTTTTAGCCTATTATGTAGTGTTAAAATTTCTCTTCCGTAGGTGATACTGTGTTTACCATATGTTTTTTGCAAAAATAATGGATCAGACACAATCTTTATAAGTTCTTCATGATGTATGCCTAAAAGTCCGAGATAGGCTACACAACATGCAAATGATCTGCCATAGTAAGTACGCTCAATTTCTCTTTCAGGTTTTTTTAATTCCGCAACTATATTTTCTAGAAAGTCTTTTGACTGTGGTATGTAATTAAATGTGCCAAAAGTCAATACTAATCTTTCAAGATCTTTTATTCTAGTTTCTGACATTGCATCGGCAACTCTATTAGAAATAGCTTTTAATAATCCTTCATGTAATGTAAATGTAGATGAACCCAACAAGCCTATGTGAACATTACACATTACTGATAACCTTGGTACTTCTGCTTGTAATTTATCTAATAGCAAATATATTTTATTTCCAATTGAAACTTTCATTGAATATCTAATTATTTTCAGTAAGGCAGCAAGTGAAATTTCATGTATTTGGGATGAATTGTCTGAGATTCTGTCAATTATTTTGACTATTATATCCATATTTCTTATTGGAGTTTTACTTTTGAAAAATCCCATAGATATGATAGCAAGCTCATCAATAGAAAACTCATCACAGCGTTCATTGATGACAACCTCTAAATTATGTATATCTTTTGGTGATTTTCTTTGTATTCCAATAAAGAACATTGTTCTTACAAGTTGTGGAGCAGTTAAATGTTTTGCTTTTGAGGCTAATCTTAATAAACATCTGAAGGAATAATCACTTGCTCTGTTAACATTAAGCATATAAAACAAGGTGATGAATTCAAGCATTTCATCATGTGACCAGTCTTTTAATCTCTTTAAACATTCATCATCAAGTGCTGCCCAAACTTCTATAAAATTCCTTGTTCTTATAGATTCTGCTACAGGCCATTTTAACAGAGAATAAAATATTAATTTTAGCTCGGCATCACTTGCCTTTGTCAAATTATCTGTTAAATTATCAATGAAGTCATCAAAGATTTGATCAGATATGCACTTGTTACGCTCAGAGCATAACACGCCAAGCATAGAAAATGTTTCAAAAATAGTATGCGGTGATTTCTTCAGCCAATTTTCTGACAACAATTCTTCCAAAGAACAATTAGTTACATGTACCTGGTCTTGTTTATTATTTAGCTTCATTGCATATCCTTTATTTTCCATTATGTTATAAGCATAAA
>QDHC01006953.1:264473-284984 GCA_013186455.1 Papilio dardanus tibullus | reverse complement strand
GACAAACGCGGAATTGATCTATAAACCAGACTTTATCCTTAACATCAGTAATTGCTTATTCGTATCGGTCAAATACTAAAATGATTCATTTCGATAACATTCATCGCAATCACTAGATTTGATTTCAATGTGTTCAGCTGTAAAATCACTGCTTTTATCTATTTTCATAGAAACATAAACCAATTAGGGTATTTTCAAATTAACAACGTTTTTTAAGTGATATCTAATACATTGTTAATAAAATCAGCGCGAAAACTGTCTTATTTGCGACAGATCACAATAATTTTCATTTTTCCGTGTAATGTTATTATTGGGGATTCCCTTGATTCCCTCGCGGCGCCGGCGCAGGCTACGCGAATTGGTTGCTATGAAAATAAGTGGGGGTTACCCAATGTAAATGCTCTACAAAGCGATTCGATAGCGGATATCAAAAATGTATGGAAGTGACAATGACGTTCGATATCTCACACGTGACAAGCACAGAACTTATCGAAAGTCATTATCAGTTTCATACATTTTTGTCGATTCCATCAGCCCTATCGCCAATCAAAAGATACTCTGGGTAACCACCCAGAATAGGTACTTCGTTCAGTTTCGATTCTTTGGGTTAAAATTATTTTACTTTTCGGTTACTTTTTCAGTAAAACGATTTAAGTACGGAAAGGGAGACCCACGTTACCCTTATTAAATGTGTACATAATATACGCTCCGATTATGTATAAAATCAGTGCCGTTGTGTCGTGTTGACATGCTTATTTCGCACGTAATCGAAACTGAAATTGAACGTTTTCTTGTTGATTTTACACGTGGATTTCTGTGATTTTGCAGCACATGCAACTTCTTAGCTAGCATCTCTTTTAGGTCAGTACTTTTCATTGTAAGTAAGCAGTATTCTTTTTTTTATTTATACCCGTAATATGTTTAGATTTGCAGATGTTATATCATGTAGCATTTGTTTAAAAAGAAAGCAATCGCACTACAGGCGGACGGCTCAACTTTACAAGGGTCTCGCAATACCAAAATATATTATCAGAACCTTAATTCTCGGAATAAACACGCCTCGGAACCTCAGATTGCATTGCCCTCACGACCGCTTGATTCGACTTGCATAACATTAAATTTAACCGATTTGCTTCGATATTTATGATTAAAGTGGTTTTGTATTTTTTCCAATAACAAAGAACACCAAAACTTTAATTACAAAAGTCCATGAAAATAATTTTGAAGGTCAACTCCAGTAAAAAATTGTATGAAGACTTGAACGTGCTGGCTCTCATCTGTTATTAATAATAATAAAAAACAATTGTCGAATAAAAGTTATTGAGGAATTAAGAGAGACCATTCATCATTGTTTCATTAAAACTCACATTACATCTTTGACCAATTTGGATTTGCTATTTTTACAAACAAAACGACGCAAAACACAATTTAATAGTGGTTTTAAAACAAATCTAGTTTCTAATAATTTGTTTAAACGGTTCGACCTGGTTAACTAAACTTCAACTGATCTTATTCAAATATTTAAGTGTGTAAAAAAAGTATCTCTGCAAATATTTACAGACACCTGTTTCTCATAAAATAACAAGCTCGTGTAAGAAATTGCAATCTTTGACGTAACTTATTACGTGAAGTTTAAAGAGGTTGGAGTAAATAAAACCTCCTTAAGATAAACATATTAAGAAACATGCGTAATACAAAATACCAAGTAATTAACTTGCATATTGTATGGTATCTTTCATTAATCGGATTGATAATTCAATGAACATATTTTAATGGATTAATTTTAACATCTTACATGTAAAATTAGGGTCAAACTCGAGTAAGGAAGATGGTGTTCCCTTATTATGTTTTGTCTGAAAATACTAGAGAACTCATTCGACTGGCTGATATTTAAGATTGCGTGACTATGGCCATGCCTAATCAGTACTAACATTGCACAAATAAGATTGAATATTTTAATTTCCATCTCCGTTAGGAAATCTGTGCTCATGAAATATTAAACTTTACGGAATTGCATCTGTCAATTTGTGTTTAAACAGTAGGTATGGACATTTTTCACGAACAGTAACTAATTATTTAGGTTACAATAGTTTTTATTCCTTTACTTCCATTTAAAAGGAAATAATAATATTAAGCAGTTGTACAGAAATTATATTAAAAAAAATGCTTATCATTATTTTCTAGACATGACTTAAAAATCGTTTTCATCTAGGTCACTTTATTAACTAGTCTATTGGAAACGATTGTAACGGCAACTATTATGATTAATGTTTACCTTTAAGAGGCATCATGAGGTTTTCTATGTCCATAGTCACCTTTATTTATATCCTAAATATTTGATTTTATGTTTATGAAGCGCGTTTATTTTTTGCCTATTTCCTTGGCCTAGAAAAGGCTATAATAATATCCGGATAACGAGGTAATCGAGCGGTAAGTTTGCGTACTCTCAATCTCTATAAAATCTTAGACCAAGGTCTCTGAGAGTTGAGAGCTTCTCACTGTTATTTTTATTACTCTACCTAAATATATTCTGTCGATACAAACTACGCCATAGAGGTGTTATTTTTATCTTACCATAGCATATCTCCTCATTAAATTACATTGGAAAAGGGGCTTATAACAATGGTTTCCAAGTTGATGACAATTACTCGTATTCCTACAAAAGTCGCCCTCCATAATCGCACAAATTCCTAGTAACTATCAAACAATCACCGTTTGATAGTTACTAGGAATTTGTGCGATTATGTGCCGTGTTATGAAATCCGAGCAACGTGCATTTCACAGTACGTTATGAAAAACTTGTGCATTGAAATATACGACAACCGTGCAACGGAACAACTGCATAACAGTATAACAAAAATGTAGTAATTTTAAATTAGTACAATGTTATACGATTTTTCGTAACTCGATAGTTCATAATTTTATGCACTATTACTTAATTGAAATGGTACACAATGGCAACTACCGCGTTAAAGTTTTGCAATAAAAGAACAATACTACACTTTAAATATTTCTTAGTAAGTAACAGTGAAAGGAAAGGTGTACAAGTAACCCAAGAACATTTTTTTTAATAATTGCTGCCAATCATTTTTTTACCAAAAACATTGAAGTAATAACTAAAATTGTTACGTGACATTTGGCGTAGCGCAGTAAAGTAAAACTTTAATGTTGGAAGTTAAAAGACACCAACGGCTTATATTTTAAACGCAATATTGTATGAGAAAGTAACCCAGCCTAATAAAGTCTCATGGCACCGATTAACAATATACCTATTTGTCAGGTAAATTATTATTATATTAGACGATCAGCTATTCGTTTGTCCCATATCCTAAAAAAATCCTTAACCTTAAATTAACCAAAAAAATAATTTAAAATCCAATAGTTTTAAGATGAATACTTACCACGTCAGTACAATCTTCTGTTAGTGTCGCTTCATTCGCGTCTTGGTTAGCAAACATTTTTCTATGGACTTTCTTGAATTCGTCCATCAACGCGTCATGTTGTTTCTTCTTATCGTCTACTGGCTTGGGCGCGGTCGGTTTCTTAACTGGATTCAATATAGGCGGGATTTCAACTGGTGTTTTCTTGTTCTGTTAAAAAATATTTGGTATTTTTTGGAATACATTGTATAAATAATAAAGAGATTCAATTCAATTTCTTGATTATTGCTCTTGCTTTGCGGATTATGATAGCGTCGGATCTAGAGTGGCTATAAACTCAATAGTAAAAATGTTTATCAAATTAAGTTTCAGCGGTTTAAATAATATAATTATTCATCATAGGATAGGTATTCAAATACCTCAATCAAAATACAAGGAGCCAGTATGTAGTACCCTACTTGGATTTTGATTTATGCAAACTCGATGTATCTTGTTTGCCTTATACAAATGCGTTCAAAACTGTCAAGTTACGTATAAGGAAAATTACTAGTTAATATTTAAACGCAATCTAAGTAAAGATGTTTCGTATAATTTTCTTGATTATTATTATTGTAGAAACATTTACCATTTTCCGCCTTTGTATTTCCTCGGCGATAGCGCTAGATAATGTCGCCGTGCTTGATATACTTGCGGTGTCTGAATTTATTTCCTTCTTCATGGGCGGGGGGAAGCTGCAGTGCGTGTTGGCGCAGGCGAGGGGGGCCACGTGGTGCACCTCCACCACGATCGTCTTCTTTTCTTTATCTCTATTCGTTTCATTCGTGAACACATTCTTCCTAGGCGTCTGGTTGTTGTCGTAACTACACTGGATGGTGGCGCCATCTTCCGTTAAATTTATAATAGTTCGATTTAGTGGACTCGTCACTCGGGCCGGTTCGAATTCTGTTTTATTTTTTCGCAAGTGCGTCTTCTTTTCGTAAGTGTGCGGGTTGTTGGGGATACTGGGGCTGTCGTAGTCTGGCTCTATGTCGGAAGGTGCGTCGAAGTTGTGCGTGTCGTCGTTTTTCCATTTGAAATCTAGACTGTCCCATGTTCTTCTTTTGATTCGGTTCATAGTTAGTCTGAAACAAAGATATTTATTATCTTTTCTATTATATCATTTTGTAATAAACAGCTGGTTGATTGGGTTCCTTAATTGGAGAACGAAGCGATGAATAACAACATATTTGTTACCTGTCAGCTCTATCGGCGGCTTCTTCTGCGACGCTGGCGAGCCGCCTGCGCAGCGCTGCGGGCGGCGCGAGGGCGAGGGGCAGGGGTGCAGTGGTAGGGGCGGGGCTGCGCTCGCCGGCCGCCGAGGACGCCGAGCTGTTGTAGCCCGAGCTCTCCGGAGATACCAGCTCCGTGCCCGCGCCCTCGCGGATCACTAGCTCGAGGCGACCGCTCACTTTCATTGCTGATATGGCCTACGACAAAAATAGCGGTTCCAGTTGTACTGCTAAATGTAACAGCTTCAGCAGATTATTTAAGAAATTAGCAGTAGTGATCAATTAATTTAGTCTGAATAATGTAATTTTTTGCTAAAAAATTACAATTTGCTTTAGCAGTAAAAAAAACTACAACACCAAAATCTTGCATCCTATTCACTAAAAGCTAGTAAGTTATATATGTTTTAATAAGTTTTCTGTGAACTACCTCATTGAAAGAGATGTTGGCGAAATCTTGACCGTTGCAGGACAGAATCTGATCTCCGGGTCGTAAGCCGGCTTCCCGCGCTATTCCACCTTCCCTCACGAACTGAACGAATATACCAGGCTTCCAGTCGGGACCTTTACATATTCTGAAAAAGAAAGAAATGTTTCATGAAGAAAAGTTTATTTACATATGGATAATGAAGTTATAGGTGATATGTAGTACTAAGCCAACAACCTCTACACTATTCCAGGCATCCATAGAAATGTCGGATTCAACGCTTATTGTCCCGGTGCAGAAAAAAAGTGCATAAATAGTATTCTGAGTACCAATAGTATTACTTAGATATTTATACTTTTTTCAGTATCGAAATTAAACATTACTGCTATTTGAAATAATCAGGCGCATGATTATTTTACACCAAGTACGGTCTGCAAAACCAAAGTTCTGATGTCGCTTATTGATAATTGTAATTGACTGTAGACAAAGCGCTGCACGCTGGTCTGAATCAAGTATTATTTTGGTTTCTTAGTATGTGTAAAATTTGTAACATACCTACCACTAAAATTACACTCTAGTACATCATTAAAATATTATCATAGATACCCGCAGCCGAGTTTGGCGCGAGGCGGGACCAATATGGAGAGGCGCATGTCAGCAAGGCGCTCAGCGAGGTCGCACAGCGTGGGCGAAGACGACGCGGCTGAAGACAGCGAAGCCCGCTCCGACACGAACTGCCACGACAGCGGCTCGTGATCCTTCCTGCAATAGAGATCCTCGTCAATAGTTTCCTGGGTGAATCAAGGTGGCCGCGTGCTCGTTTGCCACTTTCTAATATAAAAAAGGTAACATCCATTTTTCAATAACGTGTTCTGCCGCTTCAGTCTTGCTACGGTAGGTAATTGACGTTCAATAGTTTTATTTCTCGGCCTAGGAAACTAATTCTGACAAGATTGGGAACTGCTAGATAATTTCTTGTTTACAGTTATTTGATTTTCTTTGATGAAAAATTGTAACCAAATCGTTAGGATGTTTATTTATCTTCTTGTTTCCTTGAGAAGCGATATAGCTATGGATTCACAAGACTACGCAATACAAATTATCAAAACATCATTGTACAGTCAAAACATAAACACGGCTTGTGTGATCGCGTATAGTTTATGTTTTGTTTCATACATTGTTATAACAGACTCCAATGAACAATGTTTATTATACAAAATATTTACTAGTACGTTGCGATTAATAATATTATTTGGTTGAGCATTGTAAAGGTTTAGCTTACCCTATTTTGCTATAATAAAATACTCGAGTAACGGGTTGGATGCATTCAGCATGGTAGTAAAAACTAACTCCGGTTTTGGTGTTGATGTTTTATAAACATTGTGATGTTGCGTGAGTGTGTATATTTCTCATAAATTAAAGGAACCTGTAGCGATGTTCCCAAACACGTTTTCAATTATAACTAAAACCGGGAGCAGCGGATGTGCTGTCGTGTTGTTCGTAACAAAACGAAATATTCTCAATACTACTCACTCTTTGACCGGAATCATGCCCACGTCTGAAACAAAGATAATAATTAAGTTCGATTAGAAATGAACGTGAAATTTAAACCCCAGAATTGACTATACTATATCGGAGACAAAAAATGTTAATTGGGATTCCGAAGATAATTCTTTTAAGCTTATTCAAAACCTTGGATCTCTTCAAAATATCATATAGTAAGAGACATAGATAACAACTTTGAATGCACTAATTAATAACGAAGTCAGACTTGAGGGTTATTTACTTTAATAAAAATAAAATAGATCCACGGTTGCAAGTTCATTAAAGTTGGATACGTCGATACTGACGGTCAGTATGAGTTACGTTGCGGGATCAACGATCGGTCAAATCGGATAACAAACAATAACGCACTTGTAAACACTGACATCAAGCATTCCAAACGCATTCCACCGCCTCCATGTGTACATTTTGAGAGTTAATTTCGTAGCAATTCCTTATAAAGAATGAGACCATCGTTCCAAATAAAAGTCAATCCTTTCCTAAGAAACTACTAAAATCTAACTTATTCTTAATTACGTAGTTTGTCACTGACCGTACGGCTTCATAAGAACGATGGAGCAAAATCTCCGTTTTTAACGCGAACACGGTCTAATGAACCCGTAGGGTAAGAAATTTCACGACTTGTTATCTAAATTGACTTCTTGTCTATTGAAAAATGTTAAATGATATCAATACTTACGTCGCACTTTGAACTTGAGGCGGGACTGCGAGGTGAGGTAGTGCGCCAGCTCCGCGTGCACCGCGTCCTCCACACGATATCCATTCACACTCACTATTTGATCGCCCACCTGGAACACGCAACACATATATAAAATACAATACGAAAACATAAAATACTTACAACTGATTGTCAATAAAAAAAAACATATCTGTACCGAATGATAACGCACTCATCAAAAACGGTTTAGTCGTTTAACCTCTGGACCATCGCAATGATACTTAAGTACCCGTGAAAAACAGTCTTTTAATAAAAACCTTCCACAGTAGCCTCTCTGAGTGCAAATTCAGTATGAAAAATCTAAACTAAGCATGCTTAGTGACCAATTAAGGTTTCTGAATGTGGTAGTAAGTTGTTAACATATAAACATTAGTGCTTAAGTAAACATGTTTATATTCAGAAAGTGTTGAACACGAGTGTTGCAGAATATAAACAACTGGGTTAACACTAAACGGCGACAAACGACGTGTGAAACTTTAACAAGAACGTGATCCTAATGCGTATAATAATTCCGTATTTTAAATAATTAAGTTTCATTTTTATATATCTACATAATTAGCTAATCTACGCAAAATATAGGTACGCTGTTATAATTATATGAGGGGTTATTGGACAGATTCAATATTTTTAATGTTACGAAAAAGAATTTTGAGCATTGAATATAGGTATAGTTTGGTTATTATAGCACCAGCACTCTTGAAGATTACCAACATGACGTGAGCAAAGCGTGTGATTAGCTTCGAGCTAAGTGATGTGATCGTTTCGTCGCGATTGGTTTGATGAATGAAGTAGTGACGTCATCGCCCCACGCGAGGTGGTGACGCGTTGGCTTGTGACGAGAGAGGAGCACTTTCTTCTCGTTCGGCCAAGCCGGACAGTCGTGGCCCACATAGCTGGCAACTTTCGATCAGACTTTCGATCCACCTCCTTGTTTTTTTTATCTCACCGACGCGGGAGACTCGATGGATTACGAATACTTGATTAATGAAGGGCGGACATATTATACCGCGGTACCTTACCTAAGGAGCGTTCTTATTTCATATCCAGGCCACTTTTTTCGAAAGCTGAATAAAATTAATAAATGGTACTATAAATTTATTTGTATTTCTGATATCAATGGGTCTTGGTTCAGACAAGTCTTAGCCAATATGGACAACCACTACGTAACACTGAAATTAAACAGGATATATTAATTTTAACTTTAGGATTTCTTGAGATTTTTTTCCACAAGGAATACACTAACAATATTTATAATCGATTTAATTACTTCTGCACCAATAACTTTATTTTAATACCGTTATCAGTACAAACACAAAATACTATTTATATACGCCCCGGGCTTGGATAATTGACAGTGAATTTATAACAGTTGTGAGAAGCGATGTTATTTCGATCGAATTTCGTTCGAGAAAACCGCACCAACCGCATTTAATCGATTAGTGTGGCGGCATTAGATCATTAAAACAATATCCGTGTCAGTTTACTTGTTTACTTCTTTAGTTTATCTACGAAACATCTACAAAAAAAGATATTCCCATCCCATTTCTTAACAATCCATATTTTTTGCACAAATCCTTTGGTCCTAAAAATACACAGTACTAAAAATTTTACCGCGAAAACGGCTACTACAGTAAATCTTTTACAGCAATGTCAATTCTAAACAGCACTAGTAAGAATGTTATTAAACACGCGTCAATCAAATCCTATTCAGCGATTAGAAATGAATGAATTTGCAATGAATAAAAGCCTTTCATTATCGGTTTACGTTAAGCTATTGATAGAGATTTTATCCTAATCATGCAATTTTTGAATGAAAGACGTTCAAGATTTTTTCTATCACATTAGATGGCTGAAAGTAGTCGGTTCTTACAAGTCGTAGAAATCGAAATGTATTTCTGAATATACGTAAAATAAATTAACAAAATACAATCAATAACACCTGTAAAATTCAATGTCAAGTGGTTCATTTGTGCACACGAGGTGTTGGACTGTTTACACCTTATCGATGACTCACTGAGTGATAAAGCCCACATTATTATACCAGCTGTGCGGTTTGTTTGACGTCTGGTGTCTTTATAGAATTACTAACGTTTTTAATAGATTTACGATGTAATACTTAATCTTTCGCGCAAATTTCATTAAACCACACTAGTACCTAATTTATCGGCTTCAAGCTTTGTAGTGTACGCTAGTAGGACGCGAGGAGGCATCGTCGTGCGTGATTCGTTGATGAGAAAAAAATGACGGTGGCCAGTTATTTCTGAATAATCTACCTAACCCAATAGCGAACCATCCCCGGTCTATAAAAAATAAGCCAGTACTTTATTATCTACTAGCTGTTGTGCGCGACTTCGTCCGCGTGGAATTAAAAAATATAAGCTATGTTACTCGGGGATAATGTAACTCTCTAATGGTGAAAGAATTTTTGAAATCGGCCCAGTAGTTCTTGAGTTATTTCAATACGAACAAAAATTCAAAAATACAAAAATACAAAGTTTCTTTCTTTATAATATTAGTATAGATTTATGAAAACACTATTAATTCTAATAATGTTCCTTACAAAGTCATGAATAGTTTCTGCATGCCACAGCCTTAATCAGAAACTAGTTTATTTTCGAATTAGGGGCTGCATAAATATCAACACTTTGCAGCCGATCTACCATCTGCGAATGTAAAACTCAAGGAGAAATAGCTTCTTATAACCATATTAGAATTAGTTTTCTTTTTAAAGCATAGTAATTTATGTATTAAGCCGATGATGTAATGTTTTCAAGACATTTTGAGCTTGAAATACGCTGTCAGATCTTCATAGCGTTAGCAAATAAACCGGTTGGATTGCTCGCAACCGATGCAATAAACACTGAACACCAATACCCAGCATCTCTCTTGTTTCCTAACAATACTTGCCCAACTGTATAACCGTATTACTATTTGTTCTTTATTTTTAAACGGAATGGTGGCTGATTACAATCGAATATCATAAAAAGTACTGACCAGCAAGATTTGCGCACTAACAATTGAGGTAAGAAAAAATCTAGAATTGTCGTTCTTTCGCGTACTCTTGTATTTTCTACATTTGTTATATATTTAAGTGAATATCTTAAAATAATATGAATTTATTATACAGACATAAAAAAAGAAAATATCCGGTTGAATTTGGCACACTGACCAAAGAATTTGTATATTTTATACATCTTTGAGCCATTAGAGCTTATTAAAATCAGAATTTTCGTGGTAATGCTAGACGTATAATGACCTAAAAGTAAAAGTTATTTTTAAAGTCAGATTTTGTTATGAATGTAATAATTACTTATTTTGATAAATAACACAGAAAGGAACATAAACGAGAAACGAAGGTTTAATTTGTAAAAATGTTAATATTTAGTATTTGAAGATTAAAATATCAACCAGCATATTATAACGTTTTTGGTGAATGGTTTATAGTATTAGAATTATTTGTCATATTTTTTTTATTTCCTTATTGTTAACAAATAGTATAAATTCGGTCGCCAGTCGGCTCAGGATTGTAACGCTTTTCTATTTTAGCAAATATTACACAAGAGTTTACACAGAGGCTCACACGGTATAGAAAGTGGGCGGCTGAGGCTGACCAGCGGAGATAAACTGACTCACGCTGTCTCAATGCTGAGCTCAATGCTATTTCTAAATTGTCGTATAATTGCATACAACTCGCCTTCTTCCTGTACTTACCGCCGTTTACGCGGAACACGTAGTATTTTCTTTCTTCAAATCATTTCACCTACGGCTCGGAAAATTTCACTCGACACGTTATAGCCGTGATTTAGTTTCCGTTTTCTTAAGTAATTGCAACGTATTTACCGTAGACGTTTATAATTTTATGCAAAAACACAGGATATAAAGTCAATAACCTCATGTAATAATGCAGATTAAGTTTAAACGGACAGTTCGACGACATGATATTAAAGAAAACACCTAGTGCATGATACATCGTAATGTCTTCCTTCTTACTTAAATCTGGCGTGAAATGAGTAATCAAATATAGCACTTACCAATGTTGTGCACAATGTATTACTGGTTAAACTATTTTGATGAGCTTGTTACGTGATTGTTTTAAACCTTCTGCGACCGCCTCTTAAAGATTTCTAAGCTTTTTACTTTTGGTGTGTTTATATATTTTAGTATTCTCGCTATCCGACTTCCCAAGATTTCTTGTAAAAGCTAAACAACTTATTGTGCCGCCAGAATAACGGATGTACTCATGAATTTTCGTAACTTCATTGTTAGGAAGTAATTATGCGAATATTAAACTGCGCCGCCGTGAATTTGAATTATTGTATTTACTGCTGTAATTATAACTGTCTTATTGTAACTTGATTGCGGTATTCATTTAGGCGAATTAAAATTTTATTATCGGTAGCCTTTGAAATTGTTAACTTCCACTTCAATTTTATTAAAACATCGATAGTGTGAAATAAATCTGACTTTTTAATTTGATTAATTGCTGCTTCTTGCTTTCTTACAACTAGTTTACAAGTAGACAGTTTTAACGATGTATCAAAAGTTCTTTTATTTTTTTTCCTGATTGAATGAGTACACGCTTCAAACAAAGCCCACGAGTAGGCACCTAAACGTTTAATAATAGAGAACTAATTGTTGCAGTTACCTAACGAACAAAACTAATTTTTCTAATGCAATGCTGCGCACTGTCGAATAAATGTTGTTATGATCAATTGACAAATAATTATTACGCTTACACCCCTGTACTAAGGCGTGTCTTACGTAAGTCGGTGTGTATTACAATTAACAATACTCCAAATCGTAAATGAGAAATTTGACCCAAATGATTGCGAAAATCAAGCGATCATACAAACTGAGGTACCTGACGATGGGCGGACTTTAGGGCTGCCACAAATTGTTAATAATAAAAAGTTCAAATTTTTGCCCAGCCTTAAACCCTACCCCTGTTCGCCAATAGTTGCTTCAATATAAACTTTTACAATGATAAATTACGTACATACTTACTTTTAACTTAATACGATACAAAATAAAGACAGAATGTTAAGTATAATACAATTTTACACACTAAAAAATCTGAATCAGCGGTTCGTTAGCCCTCTATACCAAAGGAAACAACAGTGTTACGTGAGCGAAAAAAACAATAACAAGAGTGGTATGCGTCTTGCGACAATTCAGCCTCGGAACCGAGCAATTGTGAAGCCGGCAAACTAGCCCACTGAGTTAATTGTTCGACGCGTTCGCATCGGCCCAGCAGTGGGACTCGAACGTGAGAAATTGCACAATGCTTCACATGTCGCATGCTGTTGAATCAATTTTCTCTCGTGTCCAAGTGCGTACGAGAGAAGACAATGAGATAATGCTCTATTCAATACGACTGCGCAAAAATTGGTAGGAACTTAGAACAATAACGCTGCCGAATACATTCATAGATTGATTGTTTCAAACGCAATACATTACATCACGTAATACCTATACGCACCTAGAAACATTACTATAAGTTTCTAAATTATAAAGTTAATCCAACGATCGATATTGGCATACTATTTCAAACAAAGTTTTACAGACCGACAGTAAAAATAAGAATAAAGGCAGAATAGGTTATGTTTATCAGGCAACTGACCTTTAATCCTTGCAGATGTGCTTCTGAATTGATATCGACTTTGGATACGAAGAAGCCGGTGGCGTACTCGCGGCCACCTCGCAGAGCGAAGCCGAACGCGGGTGCAGCGCGGCGCGGCCGCAGCAAGCGCACGACGCGCACGCGCCGCTCCACAGGGCCCACCGCAGGCTCGCCGCGCGACCCTGACGTCGTCGTCGACGCCGTGGATGTGGAGTACATCGTGCAGCTACAACAAGCAACAACAATAATTTATAAAAATACAAGAGTACGTCTTCAAGATTTTCACACGGGACATTTGTTGAGTTACGTACATCGCAATTCACATTTGAAGGCAAAAATGCAACACTCATTTATTATTTGCCAACACGGTCGGTGTGCGTGTGTGTAAATTACGTCATTTTATATATATAGTGTCATAACAGTGCGTCATAAATCAGCAGTCATGAAAATACTAGACTTAAATCTACTATAAGATGACAAGTCACTAAGATTATGTTTAGCTGGAACACATAGTCAAATTACATGGCTTTTACTAATGGTCTGATAAGATATGCTAAATTGATGATTGTTCATTTCTTAGGCATTTGATAAGCTATGTGATGACCGCAGAAATTTAAATTACTCAAATGAGTCGCATCTCGATGTATTCAGTCCCTAAAGTGATTAGCCAGATTAAGAGTGTTCACTTTTATATTACTTATACGAGTATAAGTATACCTACTATAACTAGTTGTAGCTCGTGACGTCGTACAAGCAGCATAAAAAATATAGCCTATGTTACTCGGGGATAGTGTAGCTTTCTAAAAGTGAAAGAAATGGGCTCAGTAGTTTTTGAGTTATTTCAGTACATACAAAAATACAAATCTTTGCTCTTTATAATATTAGTAAAGGTATCTTCCTCAACTGTATCACTAATGTTTAAACAGAAATATGTCATTATTGCCAACGGATACTTCTATTTTCTATCGAATAAAAGTTAAAAGTCCCTCCACTATCGTCTCAAATAACGTTAGAAAATTAGAGAAACCTTATTCATCAATTTATCAGTAATTAAAATGTAACATAATCTCTACGACAGGTGTAGAACTAAACAACAATATTAAGTGAAGCTATTATCGATATAATACAATCCGATCATACGAGTAGTTAACGGAAAGCAAATAGGAAATACTCATCATCCAGAATTGACCTAAAAATACGAAGCCCTACTTACACTTTGTGTGCTTCTTCTGTGGGGCAATAACTTTAGATGCGAATTTCAAATACCTTTTAATACACTAAATTGACAATATCATTTGACTTTACAAAGAGTAACATGTAAGTATATGATGACAAAGCCAAATCTACTTTTGGCGAACATACACGTAATACTTTTAGTCGTAAATATTGCGCATGTTATGTTTTTAAGACACGTGTAATAATACTACCATAGAACTAGATTCCATATATCTAATAAATGAGGTTTTAAATAGAATAATCACCAAGATAAATACATCTCTTATTACGTTGTAATGCAAGTGTAACAGTTCGTGTAACATATCATAAGTCTTGTTGGAATGTTATAAAATGTATGTCACCGCAATTGCATTCAAACTATGGTGGACATCAATCACGTAACTCAGTCGTGTTCACTTGTTATGTATGCCTTTGATGGTCTATACTGAATGCCATAAAACGGGATCCTTATAACCTACTTTGGGCCTTTCCAATTGTATTGACATTGAATTACAATAATACTAATCGATTTAATGTTAATTCTTTAGTGTACATAAAAATAAAGTTTTTACGATTAAGAGTAATAAAAAAAATCTCCATTTAAAACAAAATATGAAGTCATCAAAACTTATTATGAAAACAACGGTGACGCTAAAATACAAAAAGCAGCCACGTAAATATTTTATTACGATATGATAAACGGAAACTCACTTTTCAGTTCAAGTTCGAAGTTTAATGAACTTTGACGTCAGAAGGTTAATTATTGTATTAACATAAAAAAACTAAGTAAAACATTATATTTCAAACAGCGCTTTTAAGTTGAGCAGATGGAATTTGGTCGAAGTCAGACTTGTGTTCAATAATTTCAGTTTGCCAAACTGGTTTTAAACATTTGCGACCACAAAGTTGGAACAATGATTTCCTAGGCAAAGACAATATTTGCATTAACTAGAAATACTAAAAGGAGACATCGAATAAAATTTGCAATAATTCATGAAATAAACATTAAGCAAATAGAAGAATTGGTTGAAAGTTTCAAATGGTTTTGATAGTTTTTAAGCTTTGAAGAAAGTCATTCTTTGTTTATATTCTTTATTATAACCGTTTTAAAAACAACTTCGATTATTGTTATCATGTTAGACAATTGTTTAGTTCTACTTATTTGTCAAAAGTACAACGCCACGGTGTCACGGGGGTGGCGGCATGAGGGCGAGGGGAGGGAAGGCGAGGGCAAAGGAGGGCAGGTGAGGGCAGGAGTGCAGCTCCTCGGAGGAGCAACGACCTCGCCGCGAACTCCCGGCCGCTCATCGTCACTGATATCCGTCACACTCGCTGATTCGCCGGACCTTCATACCTAAACAATTTACAGTCTATATTTACCTTGAACTATTGTTTCACGCGCTGCATGTAATGCAACCTGTTCTGATATTAAGATAATAAAAGCAGTGATATTCTTCGCATTATATTTATCTGTATCGCGGAATATTGGAATACATAATTTAAAATATGAAAGTGCTGTATCGGTGAAAATATAAATAACACTAGAAAGAAAGCGAATAATTATAAACCCCAATAGTTGAAAGTAAATTAAAGTCATTTGGTTCATTAAATATTTTTTCTAAGATTTAATTACATTTTTGTAAAAGCATTGTACTGTTGCTCCGTGCCACCCTAAGCATTTCATGATATAAGTTTTGGTTCACGGCTGTTGCGAGGCATTGCATAGTAAACCCGGGGAACCGGTTCCCTCGCGACGCAACTGTCCAGACTCTCGAGCTATAAATTTTTTGCACTAGGCAGGGCATCTTTTTGTAACAATAAATCATTTCGCCGTCTTAGCTAAAGCCATAGTTTTAAGCGAAGATTACAATCAACTAAAGTGAGTTGTCCGGACAACTTTATTTATTGCTTAGTAGTCGCGGTTAGTGGTAATAGTCACCATAAATTGACTCCGGAGAATGCTGTCCAGATATTTAGCCGTCTTAATGTACGAGAATATCTAAATCTCGAGAATTGGGCCAAATAATTAACATTTGATAATATTCTAACACTACTATTCTAAAATATTGTTTAGCGAATTTGTTTTCAAATGTAAGAAATATATGTGATAAAAGTTTTAAATAGAAAGAGAAGTAGAAAACTCCTTGTTTGGTTGTTGTTGTTATTGGCTTGTCGTCAATAGATCACAATGAATAAGTTCGCAAAACTAAACTATAATTCTTGCAGTACCGTAAGCCAGGCCCGGGATAGTATCCTATCACCTGTTATGACGGTTTCCATAACCATAAACGATTAAATACAAGTTTCGAATAAGGATGTGAAATGTGCATGAAACCACTACATGCTAACATCTTAGATTTCAAATCTAAGAAGTGGTAGTAAAACAGATATTTAAAAAAAAAACTTTTTAAACTTCTCATCATCAATCTTTAAAAATATTAATTACATAAATAATCTATGACATTTATTCTATTCTAGCGATTTTTGAAAGAGTGAGGTAATTAGAAAGATAGTGCAACGCGTTTATGTCTTTTACTCCGTACTCCTAAATCAGGGAAGATGTACGAGTGAATATTTTGATTTTTTTTCCTGGACACGAATATCAAAGGACGTTTACTCGTATTATTTAACTTTATCAGTATTTCTACTAAGGTATCTTTTTGTATTAAATTCGTATTATAAAGTAATTGAAAAAGCGTATCGATAAATATTTCAAGACATTTACGTTCAATCAGTGAGTCGATTATACGAATAAAAAAATGACAAAAAGCGTGAAAGTGAAAGTTCCGATAGACTTGCTTAAAACGTACACTTGACACAAAATTGTGTTTCATCGTAGACCGTGCGATAACGTGCGCCCTGACAACATTATTGATTATTGCTTTTCGTTAGATATTATGACTATGACACATTTTATTGATACAACTAAATAATGTTGTTAGAATCGAATGTACTGGCCCGCTATCTTGGAAATAGCTCGAATGGTGCGATTTAAATGTTGTACTTCGGTACAGTTGACTCTTTCTATTTTGAAAATATATTCGTGTTGAACCATCGATGATAAATAAACTATTACTATTATACAAATACGTATACCATTTGCCACATCTTTTGATATATGTTTTAATCTCATTTCAAGGATTAAAATCTACATATTTTATTCCTTAAAAAATATTTAAATTATACGATATAATTCACGGTGTGTTCTACTATCGCATTATAAATAAACATAAGCCATTCTCAATAATCAACCCTAATTCGAGAAATATTTGCATTTAGGTGACAAATATCATTAATAAATTAATCATTACTGTAAGGACAGTTTTATATAACACAATAAATTATAATATCTTACTAATAATATGCACCAGAGATTTAATTAAAACTGATTAATTAGAAAGCTGATTAATAAAGTTTAAATTAATGAATACTTTTAATCTAGTTTTAATATTATATCATAGCTGGGTGTTCCCAGATTAACATAATGACTGATGTATTTATTCAAACCTACTTTCGATTCACTAGCATTTTGACTAGTTAATCAAAGTCAACTTCGTTCCATCAATAACTTCGTTTAATCCAACAGTAAGATAAATAACTTTTATAATGCACTTTGACAAGCGTTTACACTTTTATAAACATTACTTTTATATTATCCTGTTTCTGGATAACCAGAATTTTGTTACTCATTTAATAATCAATAAAAAATCGTATTTGGCTTTACATTAAGAAATAAATCTCTCTAGCCTTGAAGTACTTGCTAACATAATCTGTATAAATCTTTTACGCACCGCTCAGATGCCAGCCGCGGCGAATCCGGTGATCTGTCGTCAGGTAAGTAGTGAGAAAATGGTGCAAAAAGAGATCGCTTAGACCGGAAAAATCCATACATGATACGTACTGAGCTGCGGTATATTACTTGACGACCGTGTCTTACAAGGTTCTGTCTTTATTATACTTAATAAGCTCTGTTGATTAAACGCGCTACACAGAATGAGCAATCTACCAAAATGGAGAACCTACGGAAATGGGGCAATGTAACTATATTTCAAAAGTCGTTCACTTAACTTACCCTAAAAATAACTCTCAATAGTTGGTATAAAATTATGCTTGATTCACGCGTCCAAAAACTATTTGGTCTGATGACATTTGTCAGTAGCACCGAAGGAGAAAGTATAACACAATGTAAATTACCCAACGGTTTTTACTGTATATTTACTTTTAGCAAAAACATAATAACCACAACAACATTTTCATATTTTGGCTACTTCTAAAAATGCTATTAGTAGGGACTTTTCTTAATGTGATAAAACCCAAAACATTGATGTTAGAAGTTTCAATCTTATACAGTAATTAACAGCAAAAACTACTCATAATAAAAAAAAACTTTCAAAACTCAATAAGGCAAGAAAGCAAAGAAACGAAACTGTTTGAATAACAGAAAAAGTTGACTATTTACATTAGCAACGTAAAGAGGCGTGAATGAAATACGAAAAGAAATTGCTAAAGCATAGATAAAAAGTTGTTCCATCAAGGCCTAAGGAAAACTAAGAACAGGGCTTGCTAAATATAGCATTGCTTCTGTAGATGCATAGCGGGCAGGCCGGGCCGGGACATGCCGCGCCGGGCGGTCAGCGGGCGGCGGGCAGTGCGATACCGCGCCGCGCAGGTGGCGCTCGCTCGACCGTGAATCCCCTCGCCCTCGCCCCGGACCACAACTGTTCCTTGTTTTTTCTCTGCATCTATCCGAGAGCAATAGCCTTGACGCTGACTAACCACTAAAATACGTCTTTTCCAAAATCGCTCGAATTCTTATAATAACGCTAAGTAGTCTACTTATACTTCCTTATTAAATCCGATTTAAATACAAACGTTCTCCTTGTTCGTATGCATGCAATTAACAAAAATACCGATTCGAACACGCACCACAATAATAATCGATATTGCTTGGTTACAAAACAAAAACTTTTAGGGACGGTATTGTGGGGATTCATAATATCCGTTGCGAGCGTCGAAGCCTTTGCATAGACTGGTCGTATTACGTTCCCCTCTATCTGTACTAAAAGGTTTGGGCGTTGTAAAATGAGCTGTAGGGGCAAAAGTTCTAGTGATATGCAGTCAGAACTATGTGAGTCAGACTGATGTAGAAACGCCGTAAAATAACAGGCGGACAAACCGGCTGAGACTCGTCGCCAATTAACCGCCTCCGACCTCTGAGCCTCGAGTCCGCCAGCCCCCCAGCCGCCCAGTTATTGATAGATACTCACCTATACGTGTCCCTAAATTTCTAACACATCTGATTGATGAAATCTACTGCAATACAGATTCCAACTTTTCATAAATCACATGAGCTTTCATTTCATAATGTGGCTATAGAGACAAACATTTCATAAAAATGTATATTAAATATTCAAAACAGAAATATGTTAAAAGTAAATTAACAAATTAAAATAATTAAATGTATATTAAACATTTATCAAATCAGCCGAATAGTTTTACATTTATTGAAAGCTACTTAAAATACATAGAATCGAATTCACCATAGATTGTAAATCCTGGCAGTCCATCTGTACCTACTTAGCGAGAATACCGTAAGCGGTCAGTAAGAAAACCACACCATCGAACGGGATAAATATAATAGAAAACTATTTACATACTTTATCGTTTAGAGAAATTTCTCACTCAGTAAAACGGTAAATAAACGATGCCTATCATGATTTACTTTTAAATTACGTGATAGTACGTAATAGAAAACCTCATGTATTCCCGGACATGGTGAATGCTAGAATTAACTAGGTTTAATAGGCTTGTAAATTGCACAATAATTCTATTGAGAGACAAGTTATTATTTCCTTTATTATCATAAACAATTGAAAACTTTACTATTAATAACATGATGTAACCTGCCCAAAAGTAAGTATGCTTTACTTTCCAAAAAAGTAAAAGATTTTACTAAAGCTTAATCACCATGAGAAAATTGTTTTGTTACATTCGCGCATCCTTGCGCAATCGTGCCCATCTCGAGTCGGGCAAAGGCAAGTTGCGTGGCGGCATTGTTCGCTCGTCGGTCGCCGGCTAAAGAAAAACAAACACGCCGAATACTTACCCTTTTTGTAGATAAGTTATACCAAAAGAAGACTAGTTTCCCTGTTGCACTCGATTGATATGGTAATTAACTTCCCTGTGATACGTAACCTAAACATGCGATTGGGACGCACAATAACCATTTTATATTTCATTGCTATCTGTGTATTATTCGCATTTAGGCATTGTTGTTTAAACCAAAAGAGATCGTAGCGGCCAATTCTATCCGTAGGTATATT
>QDHC01006953.1:253595-264109 GCA_013186455.1 Papilio dardanus tibullus | reverse complement strand
TGTTTACGCCAAAAGAAATCGTAGCGGTTAATTCTATCTGTAGTTATATTATTCTATTTGTAGGTATACACTTTTTGTTGTCAAGTTTCTTATTATCATAAAATTTATATTTTTATACAAGTTTTTCTACGTATCCACAGATATTCAAACAAAGACGCTTAACGTCAAAAAAACATCTCAAATCCGTGTAACGGAACAAATATCAGATTATGAAACTCGTTTTGATGCGTGGATAAAAACAAGATACAGGAGGTTCTATCCTTAACAACGTTAAAAACTAAATAGAATATACTAGAACTAGCGACCCGCCCCGGCTTCACACGGGTGCAAATCGGTAAAGTATTATTAGAACATAATATGATAATTTTAAACTGTTTACCTAAAAAATAGAGCCGGTAACTACAACAATTTTTATATGCTATGAAAGTTACTTCACGTCTCACACAAGATTATTTTACTAATCGTTTACGCAATAACAAACGAAAATGTAAAAGATAACAATAACTTCGCACGATGGCGTAACAATAACAATGACATTGTTAACGAAGGGCACATTTCTAATCCAAATTGAATTTAGTTTTACAATGGTAACATTCGTAAGTGGTGTAACTCATCCGCAGATTAAACGTAACCGAGAGCTCATTTCAAAATGAATAAATTATCACGCTGGTTATCTGTGGCGAGCAGCGAGGAGCGTGTGAACAGAAACTACCACATCTCGTCTCTCAGCTCACTTTCCATCCATTCATGGCTTCTTCAGCTTTTTCAAACGATTTCTTTCGACCTTCTTAAGACTATGCGACGTTTATGTTCAATTATTGCCAACTTTCTTACTGATGTCTTTTATTGGTAACGTGTGTTTGTAAAATGATTCTGACAGGTGATATTTAAACGCCCCGCTCGCCGTTTTTTTAACTACGTTCTCATTATCTATACTAATAAAAAGAAGAAAGGTTCACACGATATATTAAAACAACTCAAAAACTACTAGACTGATTTTTATTTTACCATTAGAAAGCTATTTCATCCCTCGGTAACATAGGTTATATTTTTTAATTCCGCGCAGACTAAGTCGTAAGCAACAGCTAGTATTTAATGAATCTAAGAATGTCTGCAACATTTTAAACTCACTGCTAATCTCTGAATCTAATAATGTATTAGAAAAAGACTTTTCTTACGTCCACGTGCTTCTACGATCTTTTTAAGTCTAAAATACCCTTCAATGAATAATATTATTATGTTAGAAAAAAACTTACTTCTTTCTATTATTTGGAAAAATCTACAAGATTATCTCACGAAAAATAAAATCTTGGCTATAATATGTTCAATGAAATAAACAAATTGAATGATTCTACAAATTTGTAAATATTTAAGTGGCTATTAATTGTGTTAAACAGGACGATACAATTTCCGAAATACTAAGATATTATTACCTACCCGCAATCTAAAATGTTAGTTATTACTTGTTACGTTCTACAACAAAGGAAACAATTTAATAGATTTACACCGCGATTCAATTTCGAATTATGATGAAACATCCTGCTGTAATGATTCCTGATAAACGGTGTCAGAATCACTGAACATTGATGATGTAGGTAGTTGTAAAAAAATAATGTTATTGCGTAAACTTTTCTGAATAAAAATATTTACGCATACTGATCTTCATATCTCTACAACATCTTTATAAAACCTTTAAATATTCGACACCAATAACTAACATAATTAACGAATAATTAAAAACCAAATTAATAAAAAAAAAGAATACGACGATAGACGTTACGACGTTTTTAATAATGACAATTAATTATATTTTTTTAATATAGTTTCATAAACAGTTTATTATTTAAATATTACTAAACTTAGGTACTCCCAACTCTCTGTTCGTTGATAATGTCAAACAGTGATATTGATGTGTCTTACTTAATGTTGACAAGAAGGTTACATTTTATCATACAAATTATCTTTATGATAAGAACAGAAATAAACATATCAATAAGAAAATAGATAGATTTCCGCAAAATAGAATGAAACAGGCGGTAACTTAAGTGTAGTTTAACATTCGCTAAATATTATAGACAAATAGAATGAAGAAATCACGATAAATCTTAAATTAGTCATAAACAGGAAAATTTCAAAACAAAAACCATTTTTTTTTCTAATTCAAAAAAGTTGTTGCTCAAGACAAACATTACAAACCTTTTCAGTCCAATTCACCAACTAAGTTAGTGTTGTATTTCACCAACATTATTTGAGTAACTGAACATTATATCGCTGTTGATCAAAGTGTCATTTCACTCGGACGGAAGCATTGAACGTATTTAACAACACTGTTACACTTCTCTCGGGAATGTATAGTCATAAACTAACACCGATGTGAGCGACAATATTACGGTACCAAAAACAAATTCACGGTTGGATTATGGCGGCGGTAACGATAGCGGGTGGAATAAATGGAAAACGCGACACACGTCCGCCGCGGACGACGGACCGACGCGAATGCTAAAATAAAATAGAGGCAACCGAAGAAAGTTCGTCGTCACGAAGGTACCGAACCACAAGCGATAAAAGCCTTTGCTTACTGATTTAATTTGCGGGTAATAAGTCATGTTGGGCGTGTAGCTAACTGTTCCTGACCGAATGGATGTCAAAAATTCGTCCGAAAATCGTGGTAAGGAAATGTATCACTCACATTGCTACAATAACTACTTAGCATATTTAACAAAGGCATTCGACATAAAAATTCGTTTTTTTTTAAATCGACTATTACGTTATTTTAGGGTTACACAAAACACGCCAAACAAAGTTAAGTACGAACAAAAACGTATCAAATATTCCGAAAAACCGTACCTATATTTAAATTACAATTGCCACATATTTTTTTCATTTATATTAAAGCGGCGAAATGTGTACGGTACCTTTATTTATCCTTCTGTAAATATAAATTAATGCATATAGAATAAATACAATCTCCTCATCCTAGATGCAACACGTAAACTATGCGAGCAAAGTTACTTTGTTACCTTTGCCATATTAGACTGAATATTAAACTTATATGTATGATAGCTGAATAAGTTATCTGACAGTAAATTTGTTTCATTATCTGGACATCAAAATTCAATATTAGTAAAATAATTAAGATGTATAAAAGGCGATGAAAGAATAGATTAGTGATAAAAACTACAAGAATAGTTAAAGTACACTAGATATTTAAAAATAAACAAACGAGAAGTATTATTTTCATGAAAAAAGTACAGTACTGTAATAGGTACTTAATTACGTACTTCTTTTGTACTAAACATACAAAATAAACAGAAAGTAATTTGCAAACTGCTACACCTTAGGAAGTGGATTTCCGCAAAATAACATATTTTTAATCTTATGAATTCCCTAGAAATGGAAGGGAAATATTTTATAAAACAATTTATCTAGTACCTGTTGTTATCGATACTAAGACAAGTAAGGGAATGGGAAATGCCTAGGTATAATACGAGCCTAGATCATAGGAGGAAAATATACTTCCTACGAGCTAGGCTATACGGTGTACCCGTACGGTTGTTATGACCGCAATAATCCTCCACTTTTAAATATGTCGTCGTTTTCTTAATCACAATCTTAATTAAATATACAACCATTTGAACTGTGATCTTCCGTATGATGTCATAACTTTCAATCATTAACATGGCCGCTTTAATGTTATTCGGAAAATTGGAAAGTGGGTAAATTAAGGTAATCGATTATGTTTACATAATAAATGACATCTTGTTAACACGACAAGTTTTCTATTTTATAATTTACTTTTTACAAATGTATAAATAACTAATAAGCCCTTAACGACCCAATTTATTGTGTAACTTTAGCTTTGTGATACCGCCTTACTTCCGAATTTCACAGCAGCAAGCAAAAAAAATAGATAAACTTAATAAAAGTCTAATTATTTTTACTTTGATAACAAATATCAATATCAGACATAACATTGTTTTATTGCAAATGTTATCTTTCGTCTTGTTCGCGACTAACATAACATGTGTGGCTTTCAGGTTCGAGCGTTAATTTAATTGAAGCGACATCGCTGACCAAGATGAAGTGTTCGGTTACGTATCAATGTCAAATCAAACTACTTATTAGATATTTACCACGGAGATTATATCTTCGCTGTTCTTTCATACAGGGACTGACCCATCGGCTCATGAAAAGGGTAAGAAATATTTGACGAAAAGCGGGAACGTTAAATAAAACAAGCAATAACCACATCTGAACATATTTTATTAATAGCACAACAACACTAAAACTAAACTTATAATTTATCACATCTTTACAATTTCAATACCATCCTTGCCCGACATCCATTATGCCTTTAAATAATGTTACCAAAGATATGATGTCTCCCATTTCTAAAATATCACACAAAAATACAGCCTTCTAATAACATTCAAAACACTTCATTCTTGCTCTCACCTCAATTACATACTATATTTACAATAAACATCTATGTAACATCGATTTAATCAATAATTCTCTAAAATACATCAATTAACAACAACAACTATTTAGGCTTATCTTAAAAAGTACGTATCTCTTTCCCGAGAAGTCTTCAGCGCCCTCGCGCCCTCTGTTGGTCTTTCAACACTATCTTAGTGTCCATTCCTTCACCGTTTACTGTGGCACATGTTGCATAGAAATCTTTGTTCTCGGACAAGACTCTGTGCTCGCGTTTAATCAATTGGCATAAGTATAACTAGGTAAAACATACGAGAACACTACTTTTGTAAACATTGGGTATACGTTACTGGATAAAACTTGATCGTTATCAAAATAAATTCATCTAAAATAATAAAACATAATTGGATATCATATTTCACTTATTCTAATAATATCTAGAAATTGAGTAAAGTATCTAAACGACAATTCTAATAGCTAATATTCTGATACAACAATAGATATGGTACTACGTACCTACAATATTACACAAAAAGGTTTAAATTGAGACAGAACATGTAAGTATATTACTTTAGTGAACTTCCTTACAGTTACATTCACTACGGATAAAATACTATTTAATACACCTAATATTCTATCATTATTATCAATTACTTCTGAAATACAGAATTACTAGAGACTAAATACGATCATTTAAATTACAGATATGCGAAAGATACAGATTATAGAATCATAGAATCTGAGTTTATAAACCTGATCTACTAGTAAAATATTACAAATATACACATCGAATTAAAATCATAAATTATAGAAATTAATACAAGTACTTGTAAGAGCAACTCTGAAATATTTATCTCTACCTATTCAGAGTATAAATGTCAGATATTCTGTTTATCAACGATGTAAATAAACATTATGATATATGATCGTTCATTTAGTAAAAACAAATAAGAAAATATTGATCGTAAGACAATGACGGATATTTTGTTTTGGTAATATATACATGTATTGTATAACAATCAAAGTATTTTTGGCAGGGAGAACCATAAACATGTATTTGGAGATGGTAGATCGACAGATAGGTGTTATGAAATTGCCGAAATACACGGCGACGGCCGAGCGAAATTCGGACGACGCCTTGTAGGACGTCTTGTAAAAATAATCGAAAAAGACTTTATAACTAAAGAACACTATTTTACAGACAATTAAATATACAAGGATTTATAATTTTAAAAAGTTATTTATAACTTTTTTTATAAAACAACCATTTTTGACGCATATATTCAGTTCTTTCCGTAAATTATAATGATTATTAATGACAAAATTGCAGAATTATTAAGTGTTAATATAAAACAAGTCGAGGTTTTTAAAAAAGTGTATTTATTCGGTTTTTGTGAGTTTATTAAATTCCTAAAAAGTAATTAGAGCGAAATGACTATTAGAGCCTTTCAAAAAAAACCTTTACCTAACGCCTCAACATAATTTTTTGCAAAAAATAGACGGATTAATAGAGTGGACGTACATAAAATTACATCTAAAGAACTTGAGCTTTGCCTAGACTAAGATTAGGTCTAATATGTTCACTTTAAAAATAACATACGTAGGTTCGTAACGACATATAATAACAAATATATTTTTTTAAGTCTGACTCAATAAAGATCTTTAAAAAAAACGGAATAATAAGGAGTTAAAATTGCAAGCTGAGCATATTTATTAGTGTACATTCAATAAATCAAAGAGATATTATACATAGAGGTGGCGCTCCGTAGTAATTTGACGTTAAAATGCGTGCCGGGAAAAAATTAAAAAAAAATCTTGTCAGTATCATGAAAAAAGTGTGTTTTTTAATTTTTAAAATAAATAATTGAATAAACTAAAATGTTAATTATCGTTTTTATATTATTATTTTTTATTTAAAACAATTGAAATCCAAACAATTTTAACAAAGACTATTTTTGTTTTATGGTTATTTTAATTAGCGTTTTAAAAATGTCTCGATAAAATAAAATTTAAATGTGAGAAAAGAGGTTACATTCCGTCGACTTTTTATGTCGGCAAATGTAATGTAAATGTTAACACTAGGGGAAAATTCTCTACGTGAGACCTCCGGAGGTCAAATAAAAGGCCTCACTTTTAGGCTTCGAATGTTCCATCTATAGTATAATATATCTTTGCAATAAATGTTATTATTTTTATTAATATAGATCTTTATTATTATTTAATCTAAAAGTCTTGAAATTGATATCAGACGATACATTTACCAAACAAACGAACACCAATTGCTCTAAAAATGCTAATATTTAAGCAAACACTAATTACAAAAAAACATATAAGTAGATAGGTACTTAAATAGTTGTCGCCTACATTTAACATTAGGTGAAATAATATTTCAAGTGTGGACAAGACAAGATATTGTCTGTATATGTTAGTAAATTATTTATATTGTGTTTTACACAGAGCATTTATGTAGGAATAAAATATTTCTAAAACATTTATCCATTTAATAATGAGGAAATAATAAAAATAGAGGAATATAATCAAACTCGTAAAGCAAGTTGCTTCTTAGATCTATCATATTATAAATATGAATAATAAATAAATCTCATTCTATGTCTTACTACCCTGAGTTTTATATTCTCTCGACGTCAGTAGGTAAAGTAGAATAGGTAGAGATTTTGTTTTATCAATAACTTTTAAACGATAATCATATAAATTGATTCTCAATTGACTTGTGAGATGTACACGTCATCTCTAAATGGCATCGAAAAATTGAAAATATAATATCTATGAAAAATATTGTTGTCTTTCTTAGCACCACTAACCTCATTCAAAGGATTCAAATATTTATTTAGTGTTAGTGAGGCGTTGGTTTTGCCTTAAATGCGAGTCTATGCACATTTGTTTATACATACGAATAAAATGCGATTTTATGGCAAATTAATTATGCGGGGATCATAAAACACAAGAAAAGTATCATATTATATCATTAAATATTTCTCTTTCAATCCCAAACACACAATTAACTGAGCTAATATTTTTTCACATTGATAATTATTATAATCTGATTCTAAAATAAATATCCGGAACATTACATTATATTTAATTTTAAAATATTAAGTATTTTTTTAAAACACAAAAGTTAATTGCTGATAATTCTTGTTTCCTACGTGCTATTTACATCTATATTAAAAATTATCTATATTCAGGGATCAACAATCATAATTTATTTTAAGTGGAATTGTTTGCACACACAACTAAGTAAAGTTAAACGTTTTCCGATGCGTGTATACTCTGAAGTGTTGTATTGTCCACTAAATTCAATAAATAGAACTTCTTATACAAATTACGAAATACCCATTTATCTAAAGTCTAATTGATAAGCTCTACTGTCCTTATTATTTTTTTTCGCTTAATGTTGGCTCAGTTTTCTTCTTTGTCACGATTGGAGTCTTAGCAGAAGTTGAAGACGACGGCAAACTACTGACTAAACTTCCCTTTATTACCGTCGTTGCTGTACTTGAACTAGGCGCTAGCCTTTCACTCTCTAACTTTTTAGTTCCCATCGTAGTAACTACGTTAGACGAGACACTAGCAGTTGCCGAAATAGGAATACCTTTGTTAGATTTAATATCAGTAGGTGCAATTGATGATACGGATTTTAATGTCGGTGATATTTTCGGCTTTTGTTTTTCGGAAGCTTTTTTGACTTCAATAACAGATTCCTTTCCAGACGATTTCGGAGTATTTGCCGATTTAGATATATTTGACCCACAAGTTGTTGATACGGGTTCTTTTTTACCGTTCTCGGATCCTGACGCCGAAGTTTTGGAACTGGTTATAACAAGATTAGCCTGTTCTGTTGCCATGGATTTCACAGAACTACGCTTTCCTCCGATATTTACCTTTTCAGTTGGCACAGAAATTGTAGTCCCAGGTTTAGATGTAATATTTGCCTTTTCCTTTGGATCAGAAGCTGAAGGCGATTTCTCCGTGGTATTTACTTTCATTGATGTGAATGATGCTACGTTGTCCGTTTTAATACTAGCTTTTGGACTTGCTGAAGGCACAGACCTTAATGAATCTGGCTTGTTCGAAATATTCGCTTTACTCAATGGTACTGAAGTTAAAGAACTTGGCTTGTCCATTGTATCGGTTTTGACTATAGGCATAGAAGTTACAGAAGCAGGTTTATCGACACTTTTGACCTTCCCGGTAGATCCAGAAGAAGGTAGGTATCCAGGTTGATTGGAAGAATTGGACTTGTCAAAGTCATTTACTTTTCCTGAAGGCGCAGAAGTCGAGGAACTAGTTTTATTATTGTTAGATTTGTCCACCAAATTAGCTTTTGCTGTCGTTATAGAAGATAAAGATTCGTGTTTATCGGAAGTAGTAGACGCCTTTCCTTTTGGCATAGAAATCGAAGAACCAGATTTGTCCGAAATATTATATTTGTCTTTTGGCTCACAAACTGATGAACCAACTTTATCTTTTAATACTGAAGTTACTTCACCCGTTTTATCCTTAGTTGTCGTTTCTTTTGGCACAGTGTTTATAAAACTAGGTTTGTCGGATAGTGCAGAATAATTACTGTTACTAGATTTTGTTGTCAATATTGTCACATCTTGCGATTGTAAAGAAGTTTTTGGTATAGTCGTGTTAATAATACCACTCTTTGGTTTATTTTCAGGGTAGATTGCCGACTCTACTTTAGATATGTTTACTTTGGGATTACAAGCAATACTTTGATTTTTGTCATCAGAAATAGGAAAATCTTCTATGGTTTTCTTTTGTCGTTGCAACTGCTTGTTTATAGAAGAACTGCTTGAAGAATTTAGAGATTTATCTTTATTTGTGGCGTTTTCACTATTATTTGATGGCATAATTGTTTCGTTTTCATTTAGAGAAACTTTTTGAGGCGTAACACCGTTAGAACGTTTTTGACTCTCGTCTTTCAAAAAACCTTGTTTCTCGTTATTTGTTTTAACTGGTTTTTGTTTAATTTCAAATTTTAAAGGTTCTGTAAAAGATTTGCCAGAAATAGTTTTCTTTGTTTTATCTGCAGCGGTAGCTAGGGCTTTCTCATCTTGCAATAAGCTAGTGTTAGTTGAATTTGTTTTTTCTACTTTGGAACAAATAACAGGAATTTTAGAATCTACCTGAGCTAGTAAAGGCTTATCAATTGGAGCTTGTTTAGTACTCTGTCCTGGCACTACTTTTTCCGTATTTGTAGAAACAACTGTTGGTTTTATATTAGAACTGATTGTTGCTGAATGTTCTTTGATGTTTTGAACATTTTTAATGATGCGTTCTTCTTTTTCCTGCCTATCTGACTGAGTATTCTGACTGTCAGTCTTAAATTTGACTATATCAAATTGTCTTTCACTACTATCAAATGTACTTGGCATAGACTTAATTACATTGCCTTCTATGGTAGATAAAATTGGGACTGGCGTTACATGAAGAGGTTCCATCTCTTTTGCTTTATTGTCTGTATGTATTTTAGCCGTTGTAAAAATTAAAGGACTTGGGCTATGAGTAGAAGATTTAGTGTTGTCTATTTCAACAATTAAATTACTTTTTGTCAATTTGGCGGTGGTTGTTTCGATGGCTCCAAATATATTTGTATTCATATAATTGTGAATGGGTGCCGTTATGGCTGTGCTAGCACTTGGAGTATCTGTGGTAACATTTTTGATAAGATTTCCAGAAAAACTGGATGAAGCCGTCGGGGAAGTCTTTTTTACTTTAGTGTCAATGTATGTATTATCAGATATTTTTTTTGTTGAATCAGTCTTAAATTTTGTACTAACAAATTTGGCACTTTGATTAAATTCACTAATATCATTTTCTGACTGCAGGAGTGGCTCATTAACTGTATCATCCGAATCGTCATTGAAATTAGGTATTTTCTTTTTAATCGAATTGCGTTTTGATTTAGATGACGCAGCCGGCCTTCTAACTTCGTTCTCAACTGAACTGGTTATAGATGTAGTTTCGATACCATCTTGAGATGACTGAAAAGTAAAATTCAAATGTGTCACTGCAATTGAAAAGTTCTAATAAAAAAGTTGTATTGT
>QDHC01006953.1:233821-243921 GCA_013186455.1 Papilio dardanus tibullus | reverse complement strand
ATTTTTAACGAATTATGCAACCTGATTTTTACTTATAGTGAAAGCTCGTAATCAATCAAGAGAGACATTTGTACAAACTACAACCCTACTCTTTAGCCACTGAGCCATCGCCCCTGTTTAGCATACAACGCCATTTTATTAGAGTTGGAATATGAAGAGCGTATAAAGCCACTCGGCGCCCTTGTTGAATGTTTGAAGAGTTAAGAGATAAAACCACTTAGAACGGCTATAGTGAAAGGTTATAGGCGAGCTATTACCTTGTCGATAAGTTAATAGGCTATTAGGTCAAAAACTTTTATTAAATGCACAATAAAAGTCACAGCTTTTTTTTTTAAAAAAACACAGTTGAAGTCCTTAACTAATTAGTTAGGTGTATGGACTCGATTTTCCGGAACTCCAAAACTTGCGCGTATTTTGCGCAGGTCCTAAAAATATAAAATTTCAATTTTGCCTACCCCATTGATCTCGTATAATGGATGATTGTGATTATATTTTTAATAATAAAGTAAAAGCCTATATTCACATATTCAAATATTTGAAGTAAATGTTATGTAACAAATATATTGCGTTGAATATGAGATTTTCATGTCGGCGAAATTAAAATCAGGACGGATATTAGGGCGCTCGCAGAGCGGCCGCGGGAGTCGTAAGGTCGCTGAAACTGGAGCAGAGTATCGATTGCGGCGCGCGGCACCGGGGACGACCTAGTGCACCCGCCGGAACTGGATGGCACCCTGCCGGCACCCGGCGGCACCACGCAACGGAACCTTACACTGATAATATTTAACATTTATTGAGTTTGAACCTCAGGATTACCGTCACCCTTAATCGCAGGTTAAAAGTCCAATTAACAGTTTTTAAAAATGTATTTCTGAGTTATCTATTATATTATCTGTGGTTATGTTGTTTATATAATATAGTTCATTTATATGGTTTTGTTACTACATCATGGCTTTCTTTTTAACCAAAGTATATTTTTTTCTAATCAAGTTTTTAAAGGAATAAACATTTTAAAACACAGATGAACTTCACAAGAACTTTATTATCATAAATGCAACAGGTTACAAAAATTTCCAAAAAAAAAAGTTGTATATAATGTATAAAATTTTTATAGGAATGTATCAAAAATGAAGGCACAAAATGCAATATAGTCAAACATTCATATTTAAGTAACTGTATCCTTACACTAATCCACTTAAAATATATAAAATATGAAACACTGAAATGTGCGGAAAATTTATAACGACCATCAAAAACTATAGGGAAAATAACATCAAAAGGAAATAAATTAATCCTTATTGAATTAATATGCACTAATTTATTCCTTTAATAAAATTATTGAAACTAAACAAGATTTCAAAACAAACAAATCTATTAAATTACGATACAACCTTCGTTGATAAATATTCACTAATCATTTTTCAATTTAATTAATTTAAATAAACTATATGAAGTATAAAAAAAAATTTTTTTTAACAGAGACATCAAAAAACAACTTTATAAAAACGACAATTATTAACTTTAGCTTGGACCCAAATACGCTTATTATCATGTATACTTGATATTCTTCCCCTCAACAATTCCAATAAAAAAAAAACCTGAAACATTCCCCCTATTTAACCTCAGTAATTTATTACTTCTTAGCAAGTAAAGTTTTAACGAGTGATTCCAATTTTCTTGTATCTGCAGCAAACTTCCGAATGCCATCAGAAAGCTTGTCCGTTGCCATCTGATCTTCATTCAAGTGCCAACGGAACTGAGCCTCGGACAGAGATATTTTTTCTATGTCACTCTTAGCTGCCACTTTAGGATCTAATACCTACAAATAATAAAAAAAACTTATATTAACTGATTTGAACACAAACATTCACGCAGAGATAAAAATATATGTTTATTCGTAGCTAGCTGTTGCGCGACTTCGTCCGCGTGGAGTTAATAAAATAGTCTATGTTACTCTTGGATAATGTAGCTTTCTATCAATGAAAGATTTTTTTTCAAACGGCTCAGTAGTTCTTGAGTTATTTCAATATATAGACAAATACAAAGTTTTCCTCTTTATAATTATTGGTATTATAAATATTAGTATAGATTAAATTATTCGGTTGTTGACTAAAGGCTGAATTTTCGTCTAACTAAAACAAGATAATTTTTTTCTAAGGACTTGTGAATTTAATTGGTTAACTTTTGTGTACGTTTTATTATGTATATTAATTAAGATTCTATGTATCTTCCATTGTTTGTATTTTTAGTATAGTTATCTATAATGCACTAGTATTTTTTCTGTAGCATCCTATTGGAATCAGTATGTAATGGTGTTATATTTTGTGGATGAATAAAGAAATAATAAAAAAATAGAGCTGCTACTTACTCTCTTCAATGGGTGTTCGCTATCAGCGAGCTCCTGCAGCAGCTTGGGGCTGATGGTGAGCAGGTCGCAGCCGGCCAGCTCGCGGATCTCGCCCGTGTTGCGGAAGGACGCGCCCATCACCTGGGTGTTGTAGCCGAACTTCTTGTAGTAGTTGTATACCCGGGTCACTGACACCACGCCGGGGTCCTCCTTACCCTCGTATGTCTTCTTTGTATGTTCCACATACCTGGTGAAAGTTGCTAGTATAGTATCGCGTCAGTTGGCACGTTAAAACAATGGTACTCTTCTGCACGACGTGCCAACTCAAATGACCGATACTAAATATCAAAGTACAGTCTCGGAAATTCGGGATATTCCTCTATTCCTCGGCTTCATTAAACCGAATGCGCGATAAATATGACTTTACGCCGACGCAAAATCTCCATTTTTATCGCGTACTCGGCGTAATGAAGCCATGGGGTTACAGAAAAACATTTAACCAACTTTTTTTGCACAGAAACATATAATAACTACATCCCATTGGCTAATATTTCCACGTCGTCGTCTCAATTTGCACGAAACGAACATTTTAAGGTGCGTATGTACTTCGCTTTTAAGGTGAAACAAGACTAGTTTCCCTAACTGTACGTCAGAAAAATACTTAAAAGATACAATATAAACATACCAGTCCAAAATGCGTCCAACAAATGGTGATATCAAAGTGACGTTAGCTTCAGCGCACGCGATGGCCTGGTACATTGAGAACAGTAGAGTGAGATTACAATGAATACCATGTTTCTTTTCAAGTTCCCTGTAACAATGTATAACATTAATTTCAGTTACTCAAATATAAGCATTATTTATGTAATATTCTTTGTAAACAACAGGGATTCCCAAAGTTGTTTAAGTTGGCGGACATTACAGTTGAGATGCAACCTACACATATCGGCGAAGAAATTCAAAGATATGTGTATTCACGCAAAATACGCGCTAGTCGTGGAGTGAAGCAAAATGGAGCCCATCATGAATCGAAACCTTTAACCTTTTTTAACCTTTTAAGTTAGCGGACCATTATGAATAAGGGGGTCGATCTTAAAAGTAGATAACTTGGCCATGGGGGTCTGAGGTTTAACAGTTCATTTCGGAAAAGGGGTCACTTGTTCAAAAATAATTTAGGGATCCCCAGTTTACAAGAATAGGCAAATCTCGTTTTTAGATTCTAAGAGGCTTAATACAGCGACAGACGCTCAGTTAATACTGACGGGTATAGGCAAAACTGAGAACTGTACAGTGCAAATGTACAGTTTAACTTGTAATGTATATGTCACAGGATAACAAGACGAATAAAATAATACACACTTTGCAGCTTGTATGCCTTCCCATGTCGACGCCAACTTGATTAAAATACGCTCTTTCTTGATACTTTGCTCGGCAAACATGCCAATCAATTTAATCGCCTTTGCCATACTTGCATCTTTATCAAATGATAACCTAAAAAAACATAAAACAATTAAAATGAATACAGTCCAACTTGGATTAGCGAGATTCCAAGGGACCGCGATATTTGTCTCTCTTATAGAGGTTTCTCTTTAATCAGTTTCTCACTTATGTAGGTAGCTCGTCGGGACCATAGATTGACTCTTGTTTATAGAGGTTTCTAGCTTATATAGGTTTGACTGTATACTTAATATTATATTAATGAAATTTCAGTTTACTTGTTAATGGTTTTATCTTATTGGACTTTATAATATAGCTAACAAAAATATTTGCTCAGTTCTATGGTAACAATGGACATAACAATGACTAATATTTTCCAAGACTGAGGAAAATTACAAAGTAAACAAGGAAGGAATTGAGGAATTTTACATCATATGAACTACTCTGTTCAAACAACTACTTTAACACCTGAGTCATAAGAATGATAATTGTAAAGCAATGTCAGAATAATTAAAGTTTCACTTTAATGTATTAGCAAGTATTTTTAACCAACTTTCCAGAAGTAGGAGGTTCTCAATTTTTCTGTATGTTTTTGATGTCTTTTTTTGTTTGTTAATACATAACTCGGATCCTGGGTGTGCAATTTTTCATTTATCAAACTGCCAGGCAAATGTGGTTAACATTTCATATAGTTACTGTTGTTTTTTTAATCGAATTAGGGTGTTACCTGGCATCCACTTCAACAGAAACACGTCCCGGAATAATTTTCAGTATTTCACAGCCAAATAAAACACTTAACATATCTAAAATTTCACTCAGTTGCTCCTCAACTGTTCTGAAAAATCAAATATTCTAAATTAATATCTAATTTATAAACTATATTTTTAGATATTAAATAAAGTTGGAAATTATATAACTAAAAAAAATATATATTTCCAAAAACTTCTTATTAGAATCTTATTATAAAAATAAAATAGCAAAAGGCTCACCCTCCACATTCTTTTCCATACTTCACAGCCTTGTCCAGCAAATGCTGGTACTGCTCCATGCCGGCAGCAGACAAGATCAGACTTGGATTTGTTGTTGCATCAGTTGGCTTATATGCCTTCATTGCTGCACAAAAGTTGAAATTATTTATTTTACAAACACCTATTCATAATCCTTTTACTTTACTTAGTTTTGTATGGGAATAGTCTAACAAAGTTATCATGTAAGTATTGCAGACTTGCAAGTTCAAGGTTAAAAGTGAAGTCAGGTCAAAAGGCAGTGTGTTCAGACAGTATTTTGTTTGTATTTAATTTATTTTATTCATTTCTAACCTTCAAAATCTCCAGTATCAGCTACTACGGTAGAAAATTCCTTTAACTGGTCAAGAGCACTCATTTTGGTACGTTTCGCTAATGGTTCACTTGTCATATTGTCTGTTTATTGTATACCTGCAATTGAAACAACAGTTAATTAGACCGTGAAAATTAAATAATCGTTTTTGTAATCAGTAAGTGAAGGCGCGCGCTTACTTGAAGGTGACCCCGCAAAGTAAGCACGCGATGTCATGCAACAACAGCACAACTCAACATTTCTTAACAATGTTTCACGATAACCTCTGCAGTGTAGTTTTATTCTCTGATCTCTAACCTAACTTAGCAAAATAGTTGTACAAACCTGCAGTTTACTTCCAATGGATTGTTTTTGTACTGGTGGAGTTCTATACCAGACTTTTAAATTTAATTTAAAAGTTCATCAAATCTAAGCAAATTCAAAGAGTGAAACTGAGTGAAACCGATTTATTTTCGATTTTCGATTCGATTTGACCGACTTGTCAAAATCAAGTGTCTTTTTTTTATTAAGGCATTGGCGTCAAGTGTCTTTTTCATTGTGTTGCCATATATTTTTATTTTACAATTACTATTTTATCTGTGCTTCTAGAAAATTCGCGTAATGGATGGATGAAATTCATTGAACATTGAATAATAATTTTAATACAGTGTCTGTAGTGGTATGTTATACATTGTCTGTTAAACAGTCAGCTTGCGATTTTAACCGGCGTTCTTTTTGCGATTGATTGACTGATTGTCATCTGAAGACAACGTGTTTGTATAAACTGATTAGTGAGAAACAAAAAATCCCTCGTTACTATTGCATTTGTGTTAAATAATGGCTGCAATGTCCGTAATAGGTATTGATTTCGGCAACGAATCATGTTATATTGCAGTAGCAAAAGCAGGTGGCATTGAAACAATAGCCAACGATTACAGTCTACGGGGTACACCGTGAGTAATAATTTTCGAACCTTTTTTACCTTAAAAAGTAATCTTGTGGTTACTCACCACATTTTCATATTTTTGGTTATTTTTCTGACATAACATACCATTCAGTTAGTTGTCAGTTCTGGGAATAATACTTGACATTATTAGAATTAAATAAGAAATGCATGTTAGACCCAATTTTATAAATTAAATCCAACACCCCAAGTTATCTGTCAATCGTTACAGTAAAATATTCAAATGAATACATTACAATGACTAAGCTTTTTTTATTACGAAAAAATCTGAACTTACAAATATAATTTCTTTTGAAAGCAAGCTTTCGCTTTATAACTAACATATTCTAATCATTCAAATCTATTTCACAACAATTTCAGATCATGTGTCGCCTTCTCGCCGAAAAATCGGATATTAGGAGTAGCCGCAAAAAACCAAATGGTGACAAACATGAAGAACACAGTTTTTGGTTTCAAGAGACTCTTGGGTCGAAAGTTTTCGGACCCTCATGTACAAAAAGAGTTAAAACATTTCCCATTCAAAGTTGAGCAAAGAGGAGATGGTGGGATTGGCATTCGAGTTAACTACCTAGGTGAAGACAATGTTTTCAGTCCAGAACAGGTAAGAAAATTATGTTTTTAGTATTAACATTTTCATTTACTGTTAATTACTTGAGAAATTCATACATACTCTATACTTAGTTCATATAAGGTTATGTCCAATTGACATGTGAGACCTTGACACTTTAGGTTGCTAGGAGCACTTATAAGGTTACAAAATACTGTATAAACCATCAAAATGTGTTTATTTCACATTTAAAAATGTATTTTTGTCATATTATTGCACAATTAACTATTTCAGATTACAGCAATGCTGTTCACAAAGTTGAAGGATATTGCGGCAACAGCATTACAGACACAGATCAATGACTGTGTAATTTCCGTACCGAGCTATTACACAAATGCTGAAAGAATGGCCTTATTAGATGCTGCCGGAATAGCCGGTAAGAATCTTTATAGCTGATGCTAAAAAATGTTTGCTCTTATTAATACTTTTATTGATGCAATTTTTCATTACCTAATGGCTTCTTAGACCGATGTCCCACAAAAAACGGCCTTACGCCGAAGCAAAGTCACCGTTTTTACCGTAAACTTGGTCTAATGCAGCCGTAGTGTTATAGTTAAAAACACTAAACTGCTTACTTCATTTTACAATTTATCTTTTAAACTACATACTTGCACACATAATTTCATTACAATTTTCAACACTTGAGGTGCCGAAAATGGTACTATATGACACTTTATCTTTAGATTTTTATATTATACATTTTATAAGCCTAATGTAATTATTTTTTTTAGGTTTAAATGTATTACGTCTGATGAACGAAACAACGGCCACTGCTCTGACATATGGTATTTACAAGCAGGATCTACCGGCTCCTGAAGAGAAGCCACGAAATGTTGTTTTTGTTGATTTTGGATACACCTCACTTCAGGTTTGTATGACAATTACAATATGTTCTAAATAAGACATAAAATTTTAAATTGTATTTATAAATGAGTTAAATATTTTTTTTATCTGTAGGTGGCAGCATGTGCATTTAACAAGGGCAAACTTCGAGTACTGGCCACCGCTACGGATCCCTATTGTGGTGGACGAGACATTGATATGGCTTTAGCTGAATATTTCTGTCAAGATTTCTTGACAAGATTCAAACTCGATCCTAAGAAAAATCAGAGGTTTGTTAACTACTTAGTCATTATTTGTGAACAATTTGAATATGAAAAATCTGTTGTATTACAATAGTACCATAGCTTATGATAAAATCATTTTCTGCTTTTGGTATTTCGCTTGTGGTTAGAAATCTGGTGACATATCAAACCACAGATTAGATAGTTTGTGTATAACACAGTAAATCACAAAAAAACGACTGTGCTTATAATTTCCTAAGAACATTCTAATTCAACTTAGTTCCATTTTAAATTAAAGTGTTTTACTTTACACGATAGATAATAAAATACTTACAAATTTGAAATTTTCACGCAAAATACGCGTTAGTCGTGGAGTTGCGGAAAAATGGAGCTCATCATGCGTCAAACTACGCACTACACTACTATTTGAAATTTTATTTAATCTTCATTGTATCGAGAAAGATTTCAAGCACAATACTTTAAAGTATATATTTTCAGGGCTTTCTTACGTCTATTGCAAGAAGTAGAAAAGATTAAGAAACAGATGTCGGCGAACAGTACTCGCTTGCCGCTCAACATCGAGTGCTTCATGGAGGAGCGCGACGTGTCGGGGGAGATGCAGCGCTCCACCATGGAGCAGCTCTGCAGCGAGACATTCACCAGGGTGGAAAGAACTCTCAGAGCTCTTTTACATAATGCTAGTATGTATTACTTTACATTATAAGCTAGTTAAACTTTTAAGTGGGCAAATTGACCATATATTTAACTCTCAGGGCTCTTTTACATAGTTGTAGTATGTATTTAAATATTACTGTACAATGTAAGCAGGTTAAACTTTTAAGCGGGCAAATTGACCATATATCTGAGTTAATATGTAAAAAGCTATATGTTTAATATTTTTAATACTTTGTAGAAATGAGACCAGAAGACATCTATGCAGTTGAAGTTGTCGGAGGGTCGACCAGGATTCCTGCTGTCAAGAGTCTGATTGAGCAAGTGTTTGGAAAACATGCTTCAACTACTCTGAACCAGGTAACATAAATATAATCCACAACTAATATAGTCTATACTAATATTAAAGAGGATATATTTGTATTACTGTATGAATTGAAATAACTAAAGTTCTACTAGGTCTATTTAAAAAAAACTTTTGCTGTTGGAAAGCTACATGATGCCTAAGTAACATAGGCTATATTTTTTAATTCCACGCGGACGAAATCGCGAATAAAAGCTAGTACTTCATAATAACTGGAAATGTAATGAGATGATTATATTGATGGAAATACACATTTCGTGGATTACAATATCGTTGTGGGTCTCAACGTGCTGACTTTAGTCCGCCAAAAAGTTAGATATGTTATATTATGTTTATTGTTCTTGTAGGATGAGTCGGTGGCGCGCGGCGCGGCGCTGCAGTGCGCGATGCTGAGCCCGGCGGTGCGCGTGCGCGAGTTCAGCGTGGCCGACGTGCAGCCCTACGCCGTGCGCCTCGCATGGGACGCAGCGCGCGGCGAGGACGGCGACATGGAGGTTATTATAATTACGAAAGTTACCAAGGATGGATGGTTTCTCCAAATCAGCTAACGGGATTTCGCTGAAATAAAAAAAAACAGTAACCCTATGGCTTTATTAGCCCGAGTTCGCGGGAAAAACGCAGATTTGCTTCGGCGTAAGGCCGTTTTTTGCGTGACATCAGTCTAATTAACCCGTACGATAAGGAATAACACAAAGGCAACTTACTACTTGCTAAGTTTTGTTAATTCCGTGCGGAGTCTCGGGGAACAGCTAGTTACACTATAAAACTTGTAACTTACACTAAAAATCTGAACTCTCAAAATCAAAATTTTCATTTTGCTTAATATAATATGATTAATTTCAGGTGTTCCCAGCTTTCCATGCTGCACCATTTTCGAAGATGTTGACCTTCTATAGAAAGGAACCGTTCTCAGTTAGCGCCTACTATTCTGATCAGGTTCCCTATCCGGATAATTTCATTGGTAAGTTTAAGCTACTAATTTACTTTGTGTGTTAATTTGTTAATCGTGTTTGGTACAGTCGGAAGAATTAAATGTTGATACAAGTAAGTATTATTTGATATAGGGCAATGGAACATTCGAGATGTGCAACCGACCGCGGAGGGCGAGTCTCAGAAAGTGAAGCTGAAAGTGCGCGTGACCATCCACGGCATCGTGACCGTCGCGTCCGCATCGCTCGTTGAGAAGAAGCAGGACGCGTCTCAGACCGACAGCGTGGATATGGAGAACATTAGCGAGAAGGAAAGCAATCAGGAGGCGTCCATGGAGACTAACGGGGCGTCGCAAGACCAGCAGCAGAATGGCCCCGACAACCAAGAGGTGAGAGAGG
>QDHC01006953.1:189254-224945 GCA_013186455.1 Papilio dardanus tibullus | reverse complement strand
ACTAAATACTGCAGCGTTTGCAATGTAAGCGCTAAAAATGTGTTAATTTACGACATCATATTAAAAACCTATAATTATCAGTGTTACTCTTCTATATTGTGAATGTATTATAAATAAAAACCTTCCTTATGAATCACTATGTAATAAAAAAACTGCATCAAAATCCGTTGTGTAGTTTTATAGATTCAAGCATAATAGGGACAAACATAAAAAAGCGTTATTGTTTTATACTCGTACTATGTAAGAATAAGGATATTGAAGCTATATACTCACCAACATATTCATTGAAGTGATTTGCAATGTCATAAGCCTGGTAGTTATAAGCGGCATACTCATAGTCAATGAACGATACCGTCCCTTTGGACTCATCGTAGACCACGTTTCCTAGAAGCAAATCATTGTGAGCAAACACTAGCGGGCTCTCACTTTTCATTAAGTGTGTCTTAAGCCGTTCAAACTCTATCCTTAGCCGTGTTACTGATCCAAAACTATTTGCAAATCTACAACAGCGGATAAAATGTCTATATTAACAATTTTGATATTTCAAAATTAAATTATATAAAAAAAAGTTTAACATAACACTTTGAATACCATAAAAAAATATTACATTTTATCCATTCAATAAAGTTTCATTATTTTGTAATGTTGTTTCTCCATTTTTTTATTACCTTATTTGTTTCTCTTCTTTAGTAAATGTTTCAGGTATTAAACATAGAAATTGTTCAACTTTATCCCATATCATAGGTTCTTTTGCAATCTGTACAAATAAAAGAAATATCATTAATATTAAATGACAAACAAATGAAAACACCTTCAGAACATTGTTATCCATTAATCTATAAAAGTATCCTATATCATGAAAAGGATTAATGTTATCAATGTTGTAAATGTTAAGAAATCTACTCTTGTTTTAACAAACTATTTGCCGACAGTATCACAGTAGGGAAATGTCAACTGACTGTCATTTTATTTTGTCACAGCTACAAATTAAGATAAGAACAAACTGATCTTTGTCAATTTACTTACTTCTTTTCCAAGTTGTACTTTATGCATTTTTGCCATCTGCTGCGCCACCATGGTAGCAATTTTGCAATCGGCCACAGTGTCTGTATTCAGAGTCACTCCGGGATAATATTCATATACAAGACCATTTTTGAATACACCATATATCTTTGGTGCTAAACCAAGTACATTAAGTGTAGTAATATTTCTGAAACAAGCACATCCTTTAATATTCTTTCAATTAATAATGCTTTAATATTTTAACATACCTTATTTCGGCAGTTCTGTCTATAAGTAAATCCGTTTTATTTCCATAAATACGAACAAGCACAATATCATCACTTTCACTAATATCCTTACTCAAGTGACACGCCACAAGTTTATTTGTAATACCATCAGTAAAAAGCTGAAAAAATAACATATAAGTAAATGACAAATATAATAAATTTCCTCACAAATGGTTTTCTCTTGTACCGATGAAACAATATTTTATACCTTAAATGTAATTCTCTCCGAAGGCCAATCCGGTCTAATTTTTTCAAGAACTTTGAAAATTCCCGCATATATATCATCCTCTTCTATCTCGACTGGTATAAAATTATCTCCAGCTGCTAAGCAAGCCAACGACATTTTTATATTATTATAAGCACCTAACATATATGTTAAACACGACTGTTATCATACGCAATTGAATAAAACTGAAATATATTATAAAACACGTCTCTAAATTATTATTTCTCACGCTTCACGTCTACTTGTCAATTTATTCCGATGACAGTGACAGCTTTGTTTTGATTTTTGACTGACTTTGGCAGATTTGTTGATCATTGCCACTTTACAATGGAAAAGAACCTGGAAATGGGTAGAAACTAAAGAATCGTATTGAGACAAGTTAATGGATAAAAAATAAAGTTATTAGCATACTCAAGTACCTGCATTCTTTTTAATTCGGGATGTTACTGTTTTTTTAGGCCATCACAGGAACGCAATAAGCTACCAACCGACTCTATTTCTACCTTTAATATTCTACTAGGTTAATGGTCTCTCCATACCCATTCTTATATACTCTTTGAATCACCTCCACCTTATGTAATACAAAAGGAGAAAAGTTAATTCAAAATCAAGTAAGGAGACAATTAAAAAATGGGAAAACATTTTGGTGAATTAGCTAAAATCAGGGGATTGATAACATACAAGTTATCACCACATGAACAGCGCGCTTATGCTGGCGCTATATCCAATGGATTAGCAAATGTTTTCCGCAGATTTCGTGAAAATGTATTCAGAGTTGCTCCACGTAAGTTATTAATATTGTAAGCTTAACCATTTACTTAAAACTTACTTAATTGTGAAGGTCAATAAGTTCCAAAACATTGCTTCTATGTACCCCTGGATAACAGGGTTGTCTTCTTACCCTGTAACTGTCAGAGGTGCCTATGTCTTTAATTTTTGAAATACTGAATAAAAATTACATACTTTCATTAAACACAGGGTAGACTAACATTACCATACTCATCAGGTGTGAAACTCCTTAATTTCTGATTGAGATAATGATTCAGAAACATTTATTAGGTAGCTCATCATTTGAGGTCCACCCGCTGCTGAGGGCCTCAGATGATGATACTTATTTATAATATTTCTATGAGAAATGTTCATGAACTATATTAATTTATCATACCTAGTAAGCAAATGAGTGTTCACAATGAATCTGTAAGAACAAAAATTTCACTTCCAAAACTAATTTCTGACAATACAATACTTAAATGACAATTGCATAATGACATTGACCTTTGGATATTTTTTCATAAATTAACTAAGGCCAGTATAAATGTGAAAAAAAACTCATCAATGAAATTATTAAGAATTCAATTTTTTTTACAGCTTTCATTGTAGGATATTTAGTTTACGAAGGAGTTGAACGGGAACATCACAGACGCTCCCGCAAGAACCCAGCTGATTTTGAAAATGATCAATAAGTTGCATAATTTACTTTTTGTAGAATGTATTATAAAATAAACCATTATTAAATAGATATCTTATGTGCTTTTTATTTAAGTGATTATTAAACAGTTATTACTTAGTACAGAGTTTTTTTTAATTCCTATCTGTGAATTTACAAAGTAAAGATGAATATGAATGAGATATTTGTACAGCTAGTTTCTTTAAAAAGTTTGCTATCACAAATTTAAAAGGCGTTTGTAAATATAATTATTTAGTTAGGTATTTTCTCCATTTAGTATTTATTTTTGCTTCATTTGTAGATATGTAAATCGTATTTATCAAATGTAGGTCAGGTCGTACCTATCGCGGTTCATGAATTTCCGGTACACAGTACATTGTAGTTGTAGAGAAAAGCTTGCACAGAGCATTCATTTCTATTTCTCCTTTAAATTATATTATAAAATATTTTCGACTAAGATACCGTAAGTTACTATTATATCGTGTCTCTTAGTTGTGCCTATGGCACATTGCGTCAGTATTATTCTCCTACGGCTTCGTTTAACCAAGTTCACGCAAAGACTACCTTACGCCGAAGCAAAATCTTCGTTTTTATCGCGAACTCGGTCTAATGAAGCCGGTTAGAAGAGAAAAGCAACGTAACACATTTCGTCAATGGAATTTCACGGTTAAACATATTGATTTGTCAGTGATGTGCTAACCATAATCCAAACACAGCTAATAGCCATGACATACATAATCTAAAAGGTTAAAGGGCAGATTAGTTATGACCGTCATGGTGTTACAGTACTATTTTATACAAAACCTCCGTTCATCTATGCATTGTTAAATGCAGGTAAAAGCAACATATTCATTAACGATTTCGTTCTATGTTATAACAAATTACTTTATTATGTCAACGGTTTTTTTTTGTTACTTTTTTACCAGAAAAAAATAAAAATAATTATATGGTTAATAAAGTGCACAGTGATGTGTTTGCCCTAGCAGAAGAAATAAAATGTCTAAAACACTGTATACAAAAATTTATTTTTAATTATTACGTACTTAAAAATAGAGGCATTTTTTAATTACTAATTTTTAATTTAAAAAATTGTATAAAAAAGACGATTGAATAGATTTACAATCAGAATAAAACACATTAAAAAATTAAAATATATTAATATGTTAATTATTTCATTTTATAAAATAATATCATTGTAATATTAATTAATTTGATATATTTATAGTACAATTGTATCAAATTATACTTTAATAATACGTTAATGACTCCAAATTGCATAATTATCTTGATAGGTGTTATTTTGCTGGATCTAAATACACTATATGAATGCTAGCTGCTTTTCCAGAACAATCATACTTATAGCTACTCCATTTAAACTATAATGTTAGTTCCCTTATAATGACAAAGGTTACACTTTCTTATTTTATTGTACTCGTAAACTAATGTAGCGACAATAATCAGATTCAACATTGTTACAGTAAAAACCTAATTCATTGTAAAAGATAAAAAAATAATCACTAATCGACGGAAATTAAGTACACTTTAGTACTAGCTGACGAAACTATATTTACACATATATTGATAAAATAATACGAATTCGGTATAAAAATAATGTCATACACTCAAAGATGTACGAGGTTCTTTCTTTTTAGGAACATATCCATACAAAAATATGGAGCCTATCACCAGTACGGTGCCGAGAGCAAATTGTACCGTCAAATGGAAGTCAAATATATACATCGAAGCTACACATGATATGACAATGGCGACGGACGTTGCGAAACCCTTCAGTATGTTATCAGCATATTTGACCACAACCGCCACGATGAGGCCGCCGGCCGCTTGCAGCACCACCAGATACCAAACGAAACCATCAAATCCCTTTAACAGATCCTTCGCAGGATCTTTTAATAGATATGTGATTGCAGCAAACGGCAACGACAATAAACTTAGCTGTACATTTCGCATCCAGACCTGAAAAAAAAAATACAATTTAATAATCACGTATGTTTTATTGTCTGATAATTTAAAGTATCAATTCACAACCAAAACTATGTAATGATTTATTCGCATCCAGAGTCGTTAAATGAGTGTAAGCTTTAGTATAAGAAAACTACATTAGAGACTGCTTAAACAACCTTCAAATAACTGAATGCAAGTGACCATGATGCCCATTTAAATATTAGCAATTGCGTATCGAAGTTTTAAATGCATTGTATATTGTAATTTACTAATTTACTGAAACAAACGATGACGCACTACGTCGTAATTTGATATTGATAAAATTAAAATACCTAATGTTCAGTTCACTATTATGATAATACTAATTATTGTAATATGCATTCTAAAGATTTTCGGTAATAATTTCGTAACAATGACCGTTACCCAATTGATTAGTTTTGTCATAGCCTTGAATAGTAATTAGTTTTAGCATATTTATGTGCAGATAAATAAAATATTAATTTAAATTTATATGAAAAATGTAATCCACTTCGACTATATTTATAACTACCCCAGAGAATTTCCAGTAAGAATTCCAGAGTGGTATTTCATATATTCACAAAGTCTAAAGTGTGAAAATAACAATGCATATAGGTACATTAGGTACGATTTTAATTTATTTTTTGTGATATTCGAAAAACATAATTTTATCGTAATTCGAAAGTAGAACCTGAATTTGTATTGGATGGAATTAAGTATTAAATATTGATAAAACAGTTCCAGACATCATTTTAAATGTACATATATAATTTGTATGACTACCCGTTAAATATCGGTCTTATTTGCGCGGAAAGTAAGATAATATTAATTAAAACTGATCATATAATTTAGGAACTTACAGATATGTCAGATTCTTTGAGTACTTTTTCAAAGTAGATTCCAGCGAACCCTGATATAAAGCAGGCGGCAAGAGCGGCGCTGAAGCCGATCAGTTTAGACTGATCTTGTGTATTAGGCGTTGTGTTTGTTTCCTTGGCGGCGGAGGAGAGCTGCACGAGCGCCACGCCGCCCGCCAGTATACCGAGAGCGCCCCACTGCCATTTCTTTAGTTTTCTTTTTAACACAATCACAGCAAAGAATGCTGTTGTTAGTAACTTCAACTGGTAAGTAACCTGAACAAAATAGATAAAATAAGTAATTTGAAACAAAAAATACCAAAATACAATTAGTTGACTAATTTTAAAAATATGAAATATGATAACATATTTTCTAACTAGTACCTTATTAAAATTCAGAACCTAATCATATGAAGAAAAAATATATATAAAATGTTTGCTAAATAGTAAATACCTAACATTACATACTTATTCAGTATTTGATTTTTTGCATATATCATACCTGATACGTAGCAGCATCCAAATTAGAAGCGGAAACATAAAGTAGATTATTCTGGATTACATACAAAAGTGATGGCACACAAACTCTTAAGGAATCTTTTATATTCAATACGACAGTTGAATACATAGTACGGAAACCTTTTACAACATTTCCTGATTCTTTCATCACAAGTAAAATGCATATTATTAATTTAACAATCTCCGCCATGAATACAGCTGCAAAATAAACAAGGAATTAAATATCTATGTCCTTGAAAGTGGGACAATCGTATATTATTAAGATAACAAGTGACAATAGCAGCAATTTATTACTGAATAAAATAGTAAAAGATTATGAAATGAGAGTAGGGCTTTTATTAGCTAAAAATTTTGTTAAAAATATGTCCAAAATATCTTAATTTGTCATTGCCACTTGCTTTGTAGATAATTTAAAACTTACCTGCCGCTGATGAAAACATGACGCCACTCCTTGTACGGGCATATCTCATGCTTAGACCGAGCGCAGCATTCTGTATGGTCAGTACAACCAAGCTTACATACTTGAGATACCCGGCTGCAAAATTCATATATTGTGTAACACAGTTTAAAATAGAAAACTTCAAAAAAATTGTATTAATATCATACCATATCTAAGGGTAAGCAAATTTTGGCCCCCCTTTTTGTACACCTCAAAGCTTTTGGTCTCACCATGTTATTTGGTTATAATAAAAAAAGTAAACAAGAATGAATATAATTCAACTTACCATGTCTTAATCTGTTACTACTTGAATAAATTTGTGTTTTTTTCGCGTCTCCATCCATGTTTTCAGAATTAAGTTGGGTATCTGCGGTCACAGTTTCCTCATTTACACAAGTATCGCCAATTTCTTCGAGTTCCTGACCGTCCTTTTCTGTTGACTTCATAGGAACTAATATTATTTATATATCAATATGTAAATTAAAACTGAAGTTATCGAGCAATAAATTTCATATTTTGGATTATAATTTACAAAACTTTGCCAACAGTATGTTATACCAAACAATATTGGATGTTTAAAAAATATATTGCAAAAAAACACGTTTATGTATATTTTTAAAAGTTGTCGACGTAGCCAGAACAGAAAGATGAACACATAAATGCAATACAATGCGAATAGGAAGACACGAATAGAAGTCGCTTTGGTCACTGAACTTTGCTGAACTTTCATTGAAATTGAATGGAGTGGAATGGAGTAGTGAGTACTTTAGATTGTATTTTCAGTTCAACAAGAATCTCGTTCTTGCGGCAGTCAAAATCAAAAAAATATGTGAACTAATAATGTCATTTTGACAGCGTCAGATTTTGACCAATGAGCTGCAGCAGCACAGTTTTAGTGTTGCCATTTTTATATTTTTGAAAACCAGAAATCTGAAATACCCAGGGGCTTTCTACTAGTAGAAGGTCCATGGAAATACCACACCAATCCAGAATAAAATTAGAAATTAGGATTCAACGAATACCAAAGCCTCTACTGTACCTGACCTGCACCAAAATTATATCTAATTTCAATCAGTTACGAGAAAGATTACCTTAAATAAACACCAGCTTCAAAAATAACATTGAAGTGTTTGAATTTTCTATTCAGTTTAATTATAATTTTAACAAAAACTCTTAAAAATAATTAGCACCTTGAGATTACCACACAAACATTTCTATTTTCTATGATTAAATAGCACCAAATATTTTGTTGAATTTTTATAGTTCACATCATTTTGTCTACACTGACCCACTAAAAATGAACTGCGCTAATATAGTATAAATCGGTGAATCAAGTGTTAATTAGATTGTCCACTTCGTTTTCTTGTTTTTGATATGGATAACTATCTATACTATATTGATAACATAACTTATCTACACTTTTTACATTTTAAAAGCATTCCCTAATTTTATGGAACTGCTACATGTATAATATTTTTTTTTCTATCGTAAAATTGTGTTTCCTAAACTAACTTAATGCTATCCTTAGTCCGTAGGCGTGTATAATTGGTTATCTACCTACAATTTTTTTTTCTTTAATCACTCGAACAAAAAACCTTGTCCCTTATGTCAGGGCTTCCAAACGATGAGTCGCGACGCCCTGGGGCGTCGCTTATATAAAAAATATAAATGTCCCAATAGTGTTTTTTGTAACCTGTTACTAGGCTCGTAATAAAATTGAAAAGTATTTTTGGGGTTGGGTTGAAGGGCGTCTTAAAAAATGGCAAAGTCCTAAGGGCGTCTAGAATTCATTCTAATTTCATTGTGTAGTTATTACATAAAAAATACTATAATTTATAATTGCATTTTTTGTTAAATAGTGTTATTAAAAAATCAATGATACATGTTTTGGAGAAGCATTTATTTTTTAAGAATAATTGGGCTAGATATTTGCCTTACATTATTCCATTTAAATACCAAATAAACTACATTACATTTACATCAGGCTGACAAGTTTTAAAACTTACTTTAAAATGTTAGTACAGTAACTATAAAATAACTACAGATAAGATAAGAAGTACTCTAGTAAGAATTAACAATTTTTCTTTTTCTCATTTGTTCCAACCATGAATCAAGCTGTTCCTGGGGTGTTAATTCATTACGTTTGTAATAATCTTTGGGAGGTTTTCCTTCTTCAAGACGAACAAAGTAATGACAATACATATAACGAACTTCCCCCATTCTGCCTTTAGCATGTCTCCTGATACCTTTTATTATCATGCCCTTATTTGCAATGGATTCCGCTGAAAATAATAAAAAAAATGTTAAATATCACACCTATAAAACCTCTAACTCTTACTTATTGAATATTACAAGTGAACAGCTTAGATACTTACCAACCCACAAATTACTCTTAAATTCTACATTATGTTCCTTAACAGCTAGTTCTTGGGCTTCTTGTATTGCTTCCTTAACAAATACAGCACCTTTTTTGTTTACAAAACTTAGCTGTTTTATAGCTTCATCAACAGTCATACCTCGAACAAAGCTAGCTATATACCACAACTTCTTTGGACTATATTTAAAATTAGTTTTCTGGTGGCACACAAACTGAAATAATAACCAAAACATAGTTTTTACAATAAGAAAAACGTGTAAAAATAACGATAAATATATTTAATTATATGTTGTACAGTAAATTACTGGCCGAGAATTACCGCTGGTCTGGGATCTTCACCTATTGCCTGCGGAGGGAATATCTTCTTGTTGTATTCCAAAAACCTTTTTGGCGTTTTGGCTTTTACCCATGCCGCAATAGGTGCACTTGTATGAATACCGTAATGTTTTGTTGCTAATCCAACACCATAAAGGTGTTTCAAAATTGTATTCATTGTAAATATTGGTTTTTAAACTCAATATAGAGGTTATATCATGTTTCAAATTGCAGTAGTTTGTTTGATTGACATGACATTTGACTGTTTGATATAGTTTGACAGTTAGCAAATATATTGACCGACAAGGATTTCTGACCCGATGGGAAAGAAGACAAGCTGCAACTTATAGCTCACTATACAAGCTACAACTTATAGCGCTACTGTAGTTGTTATTTTTTTTTGGTATTTTATACGTTTAAAATAGAAGAAGTAAATTTAACTCATTTTCTAATAGAACTAACCGAGATAAACTCGTCTCTCTCACCGGGCCAAACATCTTTGTTTGCTTATGTATATTTGACAGAAGTGTTTACATTTCACAGATTATACAATTCTAAAGTCAAAAAATAAAAATATCACGATACACGATATAATAAGAGGGGGTAGACATACATAACCGATTTCCAGTGAGCGCGATCCTGAAGCTTCTCTCACTACTCCGTTAATTTTACATTGATATTTGCACTTAAATTTGTTGACACTGTCAGGGGGTTGGCCAGTTTTGAATCAAAAACTACCCAGGGTTGACTAGAGAGAGAGATGGGCTATGCCTAAAGTGTGTTGTGATAGTGGGTCTGTTTCCTATATTTTTAAAGCCAAGGTAGCATTGGATGATTTTGATTAGTGTGTACCAGTTGTTTTTATCCGTTATTTTATGCGGGTATCTTCATTTTTCATTCTAAAATAGTCTCCCTCTTTGTTTTACTCTAAATTACCTAAAGAAGTATAACTACTACAATAAAATGTATTTTTAGGTAGCTTTAGACCCTAGAGTAAAGCAGTTTATATACTATGTCTAAATATATTCAACGTTTACAGGTTATAATAGAACAAAGAAGACATTTACAAAATTTAAATATCATTTATTGTACCAATATTAGTTACAACCTGAGTTGCATTTGCCTATGTGAAAAATTATATACAAGCTTTTAATACATTTAAAATTAGTCATTGCTTGTCCTCACATCTTATACTAAATAAACAAATTTTATGAAAGCAAAAGTGTTTGTGATGCATCAAGATGAGCAAATTAAAATGAATTAATAAAACATTATACAATTTAATATGGGCCTTTGGCACTTAGCTTCAAAGTCATGTAATAATTCATCTATGTCATTATCCAAGTCGTCACTTTGTGCCATCTTAGTGACCATATCACTGATCAAGAAAGCACCAATTGTTGCTTCTTCATGGTTGTCTTGTATATCTAAATTAATAACATGAACTGGTTGGTTATAGACGGACCGCCGTGAACCAAACCATTCTATCACTTGGTCATATACTCTTTCTTCACAAGTTATAATAACATCAAATCTCTCTGCTGAAACTTGGAATTTTTCAGGGTAAGGTTTAATTCTACGATTCCGATCCAACATGTGAAGTAACCCATTTTGAGTGTAGTATCCTTTATCCTTCTCCAATAAGTCGTTGTAGATATCATCATATGGGACTCCAAACTCATAACAATTAGGTCGGTCAGCTGATATGCCTGGTAATTTGACCTTCTCACCAGTGCCGTACGATTTAACTTTAAAACCTTTTTTGACTAAGAATGCGTGAGCTTCCATGCTCCGATTCATATTTGAAGAGCAAACTACTGCTATATACAAATCAGTCATCGTCATTGAACAGTTGATATCGGGATTGTTATTTTAGTAAGGCGACAATATTTTAATTGTGTGACAAACATAAAACCAATACGGTCGACGCCAACGAATCTATTCATTGTACAAATGTATTCATTTTATTTAAAAGTTACGATATCAACATTACAAGATTTGAAGATTTTTGACTTGACAGAAAAAGAGCCACGGCGTGACAAATTGTGACACTGACATTCAAATGTCAAAATATTTTTTTTTATTTATTAAGGCTGTCAAAAATATTTCTTTTACAATATGCAATTTATTTTATAAACAGTTTTTGTACTAATTAAAGAAATAATTATCACTCTTATCATAATGTGGCTTTACAGTGATTAATTTCAATTTCATCATTTAAATATTTCTTGGGTCTATGTCGTTTTAGATTTCACTAATATTGATTTCCCATTATTTTCTTAGATAATCTATGCAATTGTTCTGACATCTGACAAGGCCATAAAATCTCAAAAAAAAAAAAAAAAAGACATCTGACATAACCAAACACAACCTAAAATATTTTTGTTAAAGAAGTCAGTGTTTAAAATTATTCCTTTTAATTTTGTGCAATTTAAGTTATAAGATTGTGCTAAATTAATAACTAGAGTTAACCATTTAATTTATTACCACGTGATTAGATTGACTTTTATAATTTGTATATCAATAACCGCAAAACTAAGAGACTTTCTCTAAATAAGGCAATTCAAATCAAAATGTTGATACGCGGGAACAAATATCTAATAAATAGGTTTATTTTCATTAAAAGAGTTCAAAAACGATCATTTTTAACAAATGAATATAAATGTGAACCTGCTTGGAATGTACAAAAGTCTTCACCCATAATAAGTAATGTCAATTTGAATGATTTCTACACTACATTGAGTCAAAATTATGCTTCAAAAGGTGTTATTAGTGCAATTGATGTCGACATATTCGCGAATGCCATAAAAGAGCCAACATATCTTGATGAACTTAAAGAGCTCTTGCACAATTTGAGATTGTCTGCAGACACTGGTAACACCCTTGAGTCAACACATCACGCCACAGTTAGAAGTTATATTGATTTCGGGAATGAGCAAGAATTAATTGACATTCTTAAGGATCCCTTAAACTATGGCGTATTCCTTGATTACTTTGCTGCTAATATTCTATTGGATAAATTAATAACTTCAAATAAATATGAGCTAGCAGCGGAAGTTGCAGCACTCATAATGCTTCAGGAAGATTTTAATAATGAAATAACATGTACATTAAGTCAATATGCATGTTATAAGTATATAACAAATTATAAGGAATCACCACCAGAGCCCCCAAAAGCAGAAGAGAAAAAGAAAATAGAAGAGAAGAAAATTAGAATCAAATTTCTTAGGAACTACTACCATGATGATCATTTTGATATAAAAGATTTAATGTTATTGTGTGGTAAAGCTTTGGCCTGGATCTCACAGAACTACAAAGACAATGTTAGTAACAATCTACAAATAATTGGCTGGATGTGTTACAAGAAGTATGACTTTCTATTATCATTTTGTGAAAACTTAAAAAACCTTAAGTCGGTTAAAATATACAATGAGGTAATTGAGTTGCTACAGAAACATAGCAGTCAATGTGAAGAAAAAGATTCATTGGAAAAATGTATTTCAATATTAAATGAATGTCCAAAAGCTGAAGGTACATTAGAAGAATCTATTAAAAAATTAATTGAAGATGCCATTAACAAAACACAGAAAAATGATATCTCATCACAACAAAAGGTATGGAAGTTTTTGAATTACTTATTTAAATATAGATTGTTTATGTTCATATCCTGATCATGAATCTAAGATTGTTGAGGTTGATGAGTGAAAGCTCAAACTTCAAGTAAAAAGGAAAATAATCCACAATAGTAGATAGGTCTTAGATTGTAGGTATTGTATTAATCCAAATTATAGGTCTTAGATTTCAACTGGCTGCGAGCTATCCTAACACATTGTTTTTAACCGACTTCTAACAAAAGTAGGTTATCAAATCAATGAGTTCTTAATTTTTATAAAGTAAAGGAGATAATAATTAATAAACTAGTCTGTTACCTTCTACCACCAGTGTTTCACTTGGTACACAAGAAAGTAAGAAGTCTAAAGAAAGAAGGTTGGTCAAGAAATAGATCTGTTAAACATTTGCTAGTAGATCTGTTTTGCTAGTTGGATTAGGATTTAAAGATATTTTACAGGCTAAAATAATGTAATTTATTAATGATTCATTATTGATATTTGTTATTCATTTTAATTTCAGTTGTTTGAAATGTGGCTATCTACAAGGGAAGAAAAATTAAATGATCAAATACAGAGACTCGCCAGAGCTCAAAGAATAGTTGAAGTTGAAAAGAAACAGAAAGAATTAGAAGTGCAAGAACAAAAATTGTGGTTCTTTGAAAATGAAGAGAAAATTGATCTGGAAATTGAAAGTAAAGAAAAGCTTCACACGAGTACTGAAAATAACAACATAAATACAAGTGATGATAATTATATACCACCTGAAATATTACCAAAGCGTAAATAAGTTTACTGATTAATGGACAAATTAAAGAAATTTCGAATATAAAATCATTTTTTATTGATTACTTTCACTTCATAAATGTCAGGCCCTCTATACACAAGCATTTGTAATTCGAATTTAGGTGCAGAGTCTACAAAGGACCTTATGAATATAACAATATTATATTGATTCCTTTTGCAGTTTTGTCAGATCGAGTTGTATTTTCTCCAATATATCTTCAGTTCTCTTTGATTTCTCAGCTTTAATATTATCCTCCAGGTCGACTATGTCTCGGGCTAGATTCCCTGTATCATTGACTAAAGACACAATAGTATTGCATTCAGAATGCAACAATGCTAACAATTTATAGGCTTTCTTAGCTTGATCATCTTTTTTTGCATCCTGTAATATATTATAGTTTATATGATAAAATATAGTTACAATATGGAATATTAATACTATCTGCTGCACGCAACTTCGTCAGCACGGAATACATATAGCCTAATGTTATTTGGGGATAATGTAGCTTTCTAACGGTGAAAGAATTTTTGAAATTGGCCATGCAGTTTTTGAGTTATTTCGTTACATACAAAAATACGTGGAATTTTCCGAAGGGGATGTATAGGTAGAGGATTTATCCTCTTGCTGTCTCCTCCTCCCTAGATTAAGGGTAGGCAACGCATCTATAATTGCAGATGTCTATGGGCAGTGGTTGCTTCGCTATTTTAGTAAATCAAAGTGGCTGCTTGCTTGTTTGCCACTTTATAATATAAAAAAAAATACAAATCTTTATATTAGTACAGATAATCATTTTTACCTTAAATAGTGTTTCATCTGCGATTGAAAAGCATCTGTCCAATTGTCCTTCAAGTGTGTTGATTTCTTTCTGTATTTTTCTAGTATCTTGAAGAATATTACCTATTTCTAGATTTTGTTTTTCCACATTACCTATGATTTCTAGAATCCTCTCAGTGTAAACATGTCTGTAATTTATTTCATGTAATTAGTACACAGTGGTAAAACCTGACATGACATAGATTAAAAATACATTTACCAGATTTATCATAAAAATCAATCAAAAGATAAATGACTTAATATTCATAGTAAATAAGTTAACTAAGGCTATAATGTACTTAATTGCTTTTCACAAAGTATAAAAAGAAAAAAGATATTATAAAGAGAGAAACTTTGTATTTTTGTTTGTATGGAAATAATTTAAGAACTACTGGGCTGATTTCAAAAATTCTTTCACCATTAGAAAGCTACATTATCCCCGAGTAACATGCTAAATTATATAATTCCATGCGGACGAAGTCGTGCACAACAGCGAGTACTTAATAAATAAAACATTTTTTAACTTAACCTTTTGTTACCTCCTTTTAATTTTTCATATTTGATTTTAAGCTGTTTGCTCAATTCTTCTTTTTTTTCACACTCTTCTTTCAAAGCTTTAGCAGTTTCCTTCAAGTTGACTAAGATGTTTTTACACTTACTTCGCTCTGACTGAAAACATACACAAACTGATTACTGAAATATGCTATTTATCAATTGTACAATTATTTATAAAGAGGAAAACTGTAGTTTTGTATGTATTGAAATAACTATTAAAAATAATAATAATTCGGTTGCCACTTTTTCATCAAAAAAAACTCAAACTACTGGACTGATTTGGATAAATTATGCTATTAGAAAGCCATGTTCTCTGTACTGATTATAGACTTTATTTTTATATTTTTCGCGGAAAAATCCGCATGCAACAGCTAGTAAATAAATATAATAAAACATGCAAACACACCTCAGATAAAGAAGTTGTACTTTTAACTTTATCAATCTCAACTTTCAAACCCAAATTTCTTGAAGTTAGATTTTCACTCTTATTATGCAATGTATTTATATTTTTTCTAGCTTTTTCCAATTTATCTTGTATTGTTCCATCTTCAGTATCTGTTATACCGAGATCTCGTAAAATATTCTCTACATTTCTTAAATCAGCTTCGGCTCTTTCACATTGTTTAGTTGCCTTAAATAAACAAAAACAAATTTCGAAAATAAATAAAAAAAATACTAATTACAAAATACTATTCTTGTTAAACATATAAAAATACGTTTTAATAGAAATTATGGGTTCTACAAAAAATACGATAACAAAGATAAACATATTTGGTATTAATAAAACCAGTTTTTTTTTTATTTAGTATAAATACAGTCAGACCTGGACAAGTGCTAGTCATTCTATGGTCCCGACGATCTACCTCCATAAGCAAGAAACTGATTAGAGATAAATCTCTATAACATAGACTAATATTGCGGTCCCTTACCCAGGTTCAACTGTATTTATGACAACAATTAACCTGTGAATATTCTACATCCATTATATTTCTTTCACTTTCAAGAGTATCCAATTTTTGTCTCAACACAAAAGCAGTTTCTTTAAGTTCCTTTAGGCTTTTGTTTATTTCAATTTTATTTTCAGTAACAATATTTATTTCTTGTTTCTTTTCTGTTTTAGTCTTTTTAGTGATTTCATTAAGTTTTTGCAATTTCTCCATAATTTCAACATCAGATAATTCTTTGGGTTTTGTGATTTTTTCTGAAAGAATACTGAATTTGTATTATGTCTACTACAATTTTATTAAGTTATTATGGATACCAGTTTTTTTACCCATAAGCTAATTATTCATTTTTTTATTTTGTTTAAAAAATTTATAAATATTTATTCCTCACCTTCCGTAGTTATAAAATCACCAATAGTATGAGTATTTGGTTTACAACAAGGCGGTATCCACATAGTATTTAATTCTTCATCAATCTTGTTTGCAATTTCTTGCAGGAGAATATTTTTCTTTTTTGTAGGTATTGTGTTTGTATGTCTGTCTTCATTTGGTAGCTTTTCAATCAGGAACATGAACACTTGTCTCAACTCAGCTTCATTGAAATACAAAAATGTCTGATATCCAACATCATTTTTGTATCCCAAGTCCTATTTAAAATAAATTAAACAATGATTTAAAGTTATATAAAGATAGACAATATCTATGAAGAATAAGTACTTAATTTACAATAAGTGGATTGATGGGTGTTCAAAGGTAATGGCTCAACAGATATGTATAACATTTTGAACATATGTAAAACACAGTCCGGAAGACCACACGGGCTACTTACTATGTATTTTATAGTTCCACCCAGATCGAGTCGCGGACGACAGCTAGTAAGCAATAGTCATAAGGAAAAAGTATGGAGAATACCTTGCAAATGGAGGCAATTTGAGCCGCCACTTCTATCCTTTGAGATACACCGGGCGGTAACTTACTTGGTACTTTGATATTCGGATTTATTGTGCTTATACATCTAGATGCTGCCTCAACAATCAAATCTACTGAAAGATCACTTAGACTTTTTGTATCATCATTAAAGCTTCTGAAAAATTATAAGAAAAACATCGTGACAAATGTATATTATATATCAGTGAAGACTAGGCAGTGTTTTATCTTTTTATTTGGAATTAAAATAGTAACCGAGATCATCCATAAACTTACACTTTTAATTGACGAAGAAAATGCAATATTATTGAATCTACTTCCTCCATTATAATTAGTATAAAAATAAAGTTTTTGAAATGTCTTATTTCACCATGTATTTAAACATTTAAATCTAAGAATTTAAATAAACATTGATAAACTTTGTTCGTCACTCAGTTGTCAATGTCATTGTCACATGTCAGCAGTTGAAAACAAAATGACGTCTAGCTCTGTGGGAGAAGCGCTGTTATCGGTTAGTTTTGTCAGAAAACACGTAAAACCTCCGTGGACTTTGACTTGGCCATAGAAAATCTAATAAATGGTGGCGTTAGTGAGCGAATATATAATTTAGTTTTACTTGCCCACCGTATCTGATAACCAGTCGGTCTACAAAATCTACAGCTGTAACCCTACGGCTTCATTAGACCGTTTTCGCACAAAAAACAGAGATTTTGCTTTGGCGTAAGGCCATTTTTGCGTGGCATTGCTCTATTGTAGCCTTAGGGTAACTGAATAAGTACTAAAAATTGTCATTGATTAATCGTAAACAATTTTATAAATGTTAAAACGTAAAAGAACGATAATTAGCTTTTATTAAAACGTTTACCCTTTTTTAATAGTGCCACGCATGGCTCAACGTTTTTTTTTATATAAAAACACGGCTTTACCACAACGTACAAGGCTGGTTAAAAATGTTTATTGGCAACACTGATATAACCTAATCTAATTTTATAATTTAGTTAAATAGCAGAAAATTAAAATAACAAAACAAATTACTCTACTGAGTTAAAAATTGCATAAATAATACGAAATGAAAATGCTTGCGATTGCCTTTTCTCTTCTTTTTTCATTTGCGGTAAAGTGTGATAATGTTTTAGTTTTCCAAAAAACTAATAATTCTCAAATTCTGTTTATCATCGATACAATGTATCAATTTTGATTGAAATTTTTATTTAAATACTATTTCATCCTACTTTTAGACTTGCATAGACTACGATGGGTGGCTGAATATTAAAATTCAGCACTCGCTTAATTGCAATGGTGAAAAATATTGCACCAGGGGAAATATTTCTTTGAAGAGTTTAAGAGCTGGAACCTCTATAATAGAACAAATACCGTTTACAGGCCAACATATTAGAGAATTACAGGTAATCGATCTTTAATATAGTTATAGTCGAATCATTAAGAATTTGCTTTTAAATTTTAATCATACGTTTCCAGGAATTAGCAGAATTTGATGGTTTTTACACCATTAGGTCTTTAGTAACAGCAGCAGATACCAAAGAAACTGAATTTTTTTCTTCAGTCAAAGCAAAAGCTTTTCTAGAGAATGGGCTCACAGACGTTATAAATGCTTGGGTACTCCCAAATGGAGCGGTCATCGCGGTCAGTTTCCAAGTAAATAACTCATCAGAGTCTCGGTTCTTACAAAGTGTGACTAATGAGTACAAAATCAAGTCCAACTTCTATTTGCGCCAAGTGGAGCCTGCTGTAACGTATGTACTTCATTTATGTCAACTTCTGAGTATATGTGTTGTATTACTTCATTTTGTTAAGTTCTAAGACAAATGTATTTTTCTATTCAGACCTGACACAGCTTCGTACATACAAAAACTTGAGCGCGAACGAGAAGCTAGAGAAAAGGGGGAGTTGAAAGACAATAGATCATTTTTAGCTAAATATGTGAGTATTAAATATGCACATCAAGGTGTTATTGAAAATACCATACTTCCCTTTATTATAGCTGTTCTATCTATTTATATTGATAACTGTTTACTCATCTACACCTGCCTAACAACATATCAACCTACAGTATTAAAGTTATTTGTCATAATAGATGTAACTCTCTTCAATAAAGATGTTTGTGCATTTTTTTTATTATGCATTCATGTTTACAGTGGATGTACATAGTGCCTGTTGCAATCTTCGTGATGATATCTGGAGCTACGAACACCGAAGGCGCGGCGCAGCCAGCACGCTAGATTATATTATGTTGTTTTAAGAATAATAATTTATTTATTTCCTACATAAGTGTTTAGTAAAATTAATACAAGGAATTTATGGTGTATTGTTTTTTATACTTATGATATTACAATCCTTTTGGTTGTTTTATTCAATAAAGTATGGGGGCTTTTGCACTTGTGCAGACAACATACTAAGCTTTTCTGTTGAATGGAGTGATTTGTAGTGAAGTGATAAACTACTACCTACCTACTAAAACAGGCACCTCTTAATATGGATAAAATAAAGACATTGATATATGACAACTTTTTATTTAAACTTATATTGAAATAGAGGACAAGCATTTACAATAATCCAGAAATATCACTCATGCATGTCTGCTGAAATGTTTTGATTTTATAACATGCTATAATATTGTGTAACAACTAGTATTTGAAATATAAAAAAAAGCAAGGCAGAAAGTGTTATGCTCCAATTTTCTCAATTTCTTCTGCATCCTCAATGTCTAACAAATGTATCTTCTTACCAAAATGTGCTTCAATGTCTAAACAAATTTGCATCGCCTGAGATGAATCAATTAGATTAATTGCTATACCGGCTTTACCAAATCTACCCGTTCTACCAATTCTGTGCAAATATGTTTCACAATCTGCTTTTTTATTTAAGTCCATTGGCATATCAAAGTTAACTACGAGAGTAACTTGTTCTACATCAATACCTCGAGACAATACATTAGTTGTGATCAAAACTTTCTCTAAGCCAGCTCTAAAGCGATCCAGCACCGCTATTCTCTGTTCAACTGTAAGCTCTCCTGATAGAACAGCTACTGAATGACCATCTCGAGACATTTTTTCTGATAACCAACCAGCAGTTTTTCTTGTATGACAAAATATGATAGCTTGTCCAATAGTAATTACTCCATAAATGTTACAAATAGCTCTGTATTTGTCATCTGAACTTTTGCATTTAACATAGTACTGCTTAATATTATCTAAAGATTCTTCTTCTCTTAACAATCTAATAATAATTGGATTGGGGACGATGACTTCAGCAAAGACCATTACTGCACTGTCATAGGTGGCGGAGAAGAACATCATTTGACAGGTAGACGGAAGACATTTATGTATTTTGATACACTGATCTTGATGACCTTGACGGTCAATCATCACATCTGCTTCATCCAATACAAAAACTTTAATTTTGCTCAAGTCAAACATTCCAAACTTTACACCCCAGTCCAACATTTTACCTGGAGTCCCAATAATTATGTGATCAGTTATTTTGGTCCCTTTAGGTACTTCTTCACCTCTCACAGCATATTTAAGTTTAATTTCGGGGCAGAACTTTGCCATCTTAGCAGCAACTTCTCCAGTCTGTATTGCTAGTTCGTATGTTGGACTGAGACAAAGCACTTGTGGATAATTTTTGGTAGTATCTACTCTACTCAGCATAGCAAGTACAAATGCCGCAGTCTTTCCAGTTCCTGACTGCGATTGAGCAATCATGTTTTGGGGAGGATCAGCCAGCAGTGTTGGCAATGCCGTTTCTTGAATCTTTGATGGGGCATTGAACCCCATGTCATAAACTCCCTTTAATAGATTTGGTTTTAAATGAAGGGCTTCAAATGTTTTAACAGAATATAATGGTGAATTTGGGTCTTTTCTTTGCACTTCAATATCTAGCTTTGATTCGACCAACCCTTGCCTTATTATTTTCATCAACAATGATGCTTCAGCTGGGTTAGCAGCATCTGGGGCATCGTCTGTTTCTGATTTTTGGTTCTCATTTTTCTTTTCCAAGTCCAAAGCTGCTACTTTATTAGAAATTTCCAATTCGTCTGCTTTTTGTCCCCACTGGCTAGCCATTATTCTCTGTAAAATAAGTTTTAAATTGTTTTTACAATCTCCAAACTTTCTAAACTATGAAATTTGTCATAATGGAAAACGTGTTTACGTTTTTTCAAGTTATAATTTAGATGAGCACATCACTAGAAAACTGTAAATACTCACTATTTGTTGTAAATATATAATTTCAATTATTAAAATTACAAAAATAAAAGCAGTGAGGAAAGTACCGGATTCTTTTTTTTCTTCTTATTTGCAAAGAGTACAGTATATAAAACAGAGTATGTAAAATACATAGATTAGATAGTATTACTGTAGTTAGGTACAGAGTATAAATACTAACATCAAAACCCAAAACCAAAATAGGATTCATATTAAAATACAGTGCAGCAGAAGCTATAATATTAAATCATTTTACTTCCATTATAAATAGTCAATGGATGACTACTGGTATTTTAATAAACATTCAAGCTGTTGCCCGCGACTCTGTCCGTATATAAAAACGTAATACATTTCCTTGCGTTCATCCAGACTTGTATTGCTATGTGGCTTTCATCCAGATCCGTTGTGGCGTCCTGGAGATATCTTCTTACTCTACGGCTTCATTAGACCGAGGACGTGATAAAAAAACGAACTTACATCGAAGCAAAATCTCCGTTTTTATTGCGGACTTGGTCTAATGAAGCTGTAGGGTTATAAATATCCATCCACCCATCTACCTTTTTGCGTTTATACTATTAGTAAGATAATGTAGATGTAGTTGCGGGTTGATGTGAACTCTAATCACCGAATTCTATAGAAGCTGTGATTTTCTTAATCAAATCAATAGCGTTGCAAGAATTAAGCATATCTTTTCACTACAGAACTGGCAGCTCAGGATCTGTTCTTTTTAGATACTACCTGGTATCAACTAGGGACACAAAAATTACCCCATAGCATTATCATCATTAAAAGTAACATTATAGTTTTATAAAATTAAAATTAAATGGAATGTGGTACCACCCTACAGCGTAGTGAAGTGGTACTATTATTGATAATAATGATTGAGAAGTATCTTCATGTTATAGAGGGGGATCCTGGAAGCGGCAGCCTCACTTGTATTCACAAGTTTAAATAATATACGATTAGATAGTACTCGTATGTATTATAAGCGAATGTGCATTAGTTATCCTGTTCAGTTGGGCAGTTTTCCCCATGGCTGCTTGCACGGAGTATTGTCATAGTCCCTTGAGCTTTATATGTGAAAATCAGTTTTGTGAATGTAAGTAAGCTTCAGTACTATTTACTGCAGCTTTGCTCGTGTTTTCACGAAACTGCCCAACTGGACAGGATAACTAATTCCCATTCGCTTATAGTTCATACGGGTCCTATCTAATAGTATATAAATAAATCTTGTGAATAGAAGTGAGGTATGACGTCTCTCGGATCTCGGTCCATTATGTTTGGAGCTACACCATGTGAGATTATCAATTTTTGTTATGTAAGTAATTGTCGAATCAAAATGATAAACATTTAAGCCGTAAAAGTAAACATATTTTTTAAGATAACAACTATTATGTAACAAAGCTGCGGTGTTAATTAAAAAGTCAGACATTTATAGTTCTAGTAGTTTTCCATTATAGAAAAAATGTAATGACAGACCGTAGGTTTCCACTGGCGAAATACTTGTACAACATATTTTTGTATCAGTTTTTCAAAATGATTAAGGCGAATAGAAGTTAGATGTTTTAAAACTTGTAGCTGGAATAAAGAACTGCTAATTTTCCAATAGATACTTTTCCTGTTATTGCTATACATTTTCTAAGGTCTAACTCAAGGAAAAAATGGAATTATCAAACCAGAAACATGTCAAGAATAGATTATTTACAATCAAAAGCTTTTTTAGTAAAGAAAAAAGCTGGCTTCTTTCAATTTGTTTTAACGTTGAAGCAAACTAACATTGTATTACTTGTAAATCAAGTTAGTTCGTGCGTGATACGTAATTGGATTAAGTAGAACTTTCTCAGATATAATTGCTTGGATCGTATTTTTCTTAGCAACAGGTGTGTGAGTTATAACAAAATTTCGGTAAATTATTGATTTGCAGAAATAAACAAGTTTTGTCGTCCATTCACATCCATACATATCTAATTTTTGAACACACCATGACCTAGGATTGTTGTAACCTTGTGTTTAAATAGCGGGTTAAAACATAAGTAATAAAAAAATGAAAAATTATTTTCTTATTTGCCAGGTCTACTATTATTATCATGCGTTTTTAATAACATGGTATTTTTGTAATAATTTAATGTATTTATGTTGTTTTGATTTATCATACGATGAGGTTATCTTATGTTATGTGAGAAGCGAAGAGATATACCGCGCCATGACTATTTAAACTACTGGAACGCTTTGTACTTCGCATTTGGGGTACCAAAAGTTGCTAGGCACACTTCATCGCTCGGGTATATTTTTCTTATTTTTTTTAGCTTATAAAACTGAAATTATTGCTTAAAACGCTCTTATTCTTAATATTTTATATTATATTTAAATTATGTATGCAGGTAAAAAACTATCAGAATGGCCACCAAGAAGTTCGCTGGACCAACACCTTACGAATTCGCTCCTTCCTACCCGGACGTCGATTACGTCTTCACCGAGTATGTTATTTAACTTCAAACTGTGATAGTTAAATACAACATTATATCATATTTTAAAATGTAATAAATTTGTAATCGTTAATTTCATTACGCAGGTACTTGAACAACGTGACGACAAAAGACAATGGCAGGCCTACGGTGGCTCCGGTCGTGGGCGCCATCTTCGGTCTCGGCCGCGCTGGCTCCATCCACCTCTCCAACGTCATCAACAATCCGCGCATCATCCTCAAGTACATCGTCGACGACCGCGTCGAGAGGTTCAACGATCTCAAGAAGTACTGGATGTTAAGCGATGAAGTCACCTTCATCACCTCGAAGGAGAGCAACAAAGTGTACAAAGACAAGAGGTAAAATAAATTACTTTACCTATAAGAAATTAATATTTAAACTAATTTTGAATCGTAACCATCATCAGCGATTCTAAAACTGTATTTCTTGTCGTAGCGTAAACGTTGTCTTCATTTGTTCCCCTACCTTCGCCCACCACGACATTGTTGTCAATTCAATCGCCAACAACAAGGATGTTTTCTGTGAGAAGCCCATCGCGGAGTCGAGCGAAGACACCGTCAAGTGTTACCAAGCCGCCAAGAGCAAGGGAAAGACCCTATTCTCAGCTTTCAACCGCCGCTTCGATCCAGCCTACAGGAGCTTAAAGACCAGAGTCAGGGAGGGAACCGTCGGACACGTACAGATTCTTAAAGTCACAGCCAGGGATTCCCCGCTGCCGTCAATTGACTATTTGAAGACATCGGGTAATTTATCGTGTGGTCACACCTATTTTATTTGATAACAATGGATAAAATATGATGATTTGAAGTAGGTAATATATTCTGTTCCAATTTCAGGTGGTGTGTACCACGACTGCCTGGTGCACGACATCGACATGACGTGCTGGGTACTGGGTGAGCTGCCCATCCGCGTGCAGTCCTCCGCCACCGCGCTTATCCCGGAGATCAAAGCCATCGATGACTTTGACACCATCGCTTTCCTCCTCACTTTCCCCTCGGGTGCCATCGCTATAGGAGATAACAGCCGTTACAGCGCTTACGGTTACGACCAGAGACTTGAAGTTTTCGGAAACAAGGGTATGTTAAGAGTTTGTACAACATGTAACTATACCTAGGAAATCAATTTTCAGACGATAATTAAATATGTACTTTGTGTCACTTATGATTTGGTTCAAATAGATTAAATTAATCTTTTTACAGGTATGTTGAAGGTGGAAAACGAGAAGCCTTGCCCCTCGGTGGAGAGCTACCTCGGCCACGAGGGCGTCACCACCAACCCCATCTTCTATTCATTCCCGTCTCGCTACAAAGCCGCCTACAAATATGAGCTTGAGCACTTCCTCGATGTTGTTCAATGTGAGTTTTTCACCTATTTTACTACTTCTTTTCTACTATCAAGTAATTATTAATAATTAAAACGCTTTCATTTGGCAGATGGTGACAAGCCCGAGGTGACGAGCTGGCAGACGCTGGCGGTGACCAAGATCGCCGATGCGGCGGAGCGCAGCGCGCGCACCGGCAAGACCATAGAGATCGACTGGAGCAAAGACGATATCCCCGCCGTATACTCTTAATTTTGTGTCTAGGACAAGCCAAAGGATGGTTAATGCTAATGACTTTTTTAAATAAAGCTCTTTGATAATTATAGTCGTTTCTGTGATGCCTTTTTTATCCTGTTTATATTACAAGGACATTATGGGAACATCAATGTCCTCTAGCTGTCCTCATCCCATTTACGTAAGATCGGTGCGACATTAATAACTTCCATAGGTTTCAGGAAGTTAATTAGCGTGCAGTTTAAAATTCTAGAAAATCAGTATACGAATATAGCATAGCGAAAAATATTAAGTCGTTAATGCAAATTATATTGTAGATTTAGTTTTTTTGAGTTAGTTATTATATTGTTAGTATATTGTAATTTGATTAAATTAAAGGATAAAAGTAATTAAAATAACAAATACATGCGGCTTACAAAATATACGAGGTGTTACGATAAATAACAGCAGCTAATTAATTTGAGTTTATTTTAATGGCCGACTTATTTAATTACCTTCACAGTTTATTGTTATTAAAAATTAAATATAATTTATAAACTTCAAAACGTAAGGTACAAACTAACCTACGAAATAATACCTTTTTTGGTTGAGCTTGATAATGTACGGACCAATTATTTTCATTTCAATAATTTTCGTAAAGGAATTTCAATAAAAACTAAAGATTAAGCCTCATTTCGGGGAACGTTGAAGAAAAAGTATGTGGTATCCACCAGAAGTTGGTACAACTTCAAAGTGAACGTATCGAAGTGGAATATTCTATATCAGGGGCAAAGGTATTCATATTTAATTTTCCCTTATACGAGAGTCCGCAAGAAGCCTTTTATCTCGACGTAATTTCTTAGAAAATTCTTTAAACCAACAATGTACCTACTTACCTATAACGTATTAAATTTTTCGAGATAAATACGAATTTACTTACAAATTGTTTGGTTGCATTATTTCTATCAGTACTTTAATAAATAGACTGATGAGATGGTCACATCGACTTTTGATTATGATATATCAAAATAAGTATAACCGTCTGTTGGAAGCCGGTTAAATAGCTCATACAAACTGACTGAACAATTTATTTCAAAGTATGTATTGAAGGCTTGGATTACAATACAACAAGCTAAACTTTTACACTTATTTATTGCTTTAACAATTGATCTATCGTCAGTCATTACTTCAAGCATCATTTGCTGAATGAACTATGGTTTGGAATTTGGATAAACTGTTGTTTGTTGCTCTTTAAATTGGTCCTTGTATGTAGGAAACCATTAGGATTTATTTGGAACATGCCTAAATAGTGAATTTGTCTCTGGTTGTTGGCTACTGCTACGAGCTACGAAACAAGATTGACCAATGTCAAATCTAATTCTTCTAATTCGACTATTTTGACTCTTGATATTTCAATATTTATTATTGTTTACAAGAGCACAATGAATAGTAAAAAAGCGTTTATAGTTTATCTGTTTTACGAGTAGCGAATAGCGAAGCAGACGACTGTAGCAAATGTAATTTAGCTGCAGCGGTGCGGTATAAGAACGAGTGGAATTATTTATCTAACTGCAGCGGCGACTTTGACGGAGGTGGCTCGCTCGAGCGCACAGGACAAGGATTAATTGAGTCAGATATGTAACGAATACCAATAATCTACGATCTTGTCTTTTATTTAAACACAATTTGAATATTCACCACAATGGTAATTTAAAAACATAAAACAAACTTGTCTTCCTTCGTCAAATCAGTTCGGCCGTTTGGGCTATTGGAGATATTTATGAAATTTGCACAAAATTTCCATAAACATGTGTAAGTTTTTACATACTTGCGAAAACCCCCTTGCAAACAAATTCATTCCGCTAACCTCCGAGATCAGGACATTTTCGTTTTACGCCTTTAATTATTTTTAAAAAATTGTTATAAAAGTTAATCTATACTAATATTATAAAGAGAGAAACTTTGTATTTTTGTTTGTATTGAAATAAATCAAGAACTACTGGGCCGATTTCAAAGATTCTCTCACCATTAGAAAGCTACATTATCCCCGAGTAACATAGGCTATATTATTTAATTCCAAGCGGACGAGGTGGCGCACAACAGCTAGTTGTTTATAAAAGTCTAACTAAATAAGGTAACTAAGAATAAATTTATTTATTTTAGTTATTATTTACTGTTAAGGTAAATCATTATGGTATGATAAGTTAACGTACGTCAGTTTACTTGATGTATTAATCGAGTAATACTGGCAGTGAATAGATTGACCGCGATATCACAGAGTCCAATCAATATTCGGGGAATATTTGGTAATTGAACATGCAGCGCGGTAATGAAATTGACTCCCCGCGAAGAGCCTCCAAATACCAACATGGTAACTATCAATATCATGCTATGGCAATGTCGCATATTTTGGTCTTTAGCAATATAACATGAATACGTAGTTTTTTAATCTATTTATTACCTACTTGAAAACAACAAACTTATTAAAACTCGTAAGAATGACACGCGAATATTGGTTGTTGTAATCGTAATTTTTAATATTAAACAAGTTTCCACGTACTTTATTTTAATTTTAAAATTTGTTTTTAAAATTTACGTTCCTTTATTGATGGTTTTCTTTTCTTATTTGAATATTACAAAATCCTTTTCTTAATGGAGCAAAAACTCTAATTTGTTATTGATGATGTACTCTTCAGAATAATTATGTTTTTGTCAAATCATGCGGTTAATAAGAAAACCTCCTTGTCACGATGTTGTTTCTATTTTAAAAGAGATTGTTCTTGACTATACTTCCACAGATTAAAAAATAAATATCTTAATCTTTTTCTTTTTTTTATTATTGTTATTGGACGATTATACCTATATATCCCAAAGATCAACCTAAATGACAGTATCTACCCTTCCGTTTATCTAGTTTTATAAAGGTTGGTATAATCAACAAGCAATCAATTTATGAGTATGTTGTCAGTCGATTCCGGGCAGTATGTGCCTACTATTCGGTAATTGAACATGCGACGCGTTAATGAAATTTTCTCCTCACCGGTAGATTACAATATCATGGCGATAGCCTCTATGGCATCATTGGTAAAAGAAAAAAATCTTTGGACTTCTTATGGTTAAATTTAATAAGTGTCTTAAAACATCATAATGCCTGTGATCAATCAATCTTCCTGTGATCTTAAACACGAAGCTTTAAATATTTTATTCGGTATTTTGATTCAGAGAAAGACTATCCCTTGTCTAGATGGTGCTCTTTTTCAGCAAGTACTTATCGAAAAAAATGTACGAAAAATAAATCTAACAATCGTTGAAAATATCGTATTATTCGACTAGTATTCATAAGTTGCTTTGAACGTTTGAACCTAACATTTTTCTTAGAATATTTATCGTGTGTACATCACAAAGAAATTCCATTTGGGGAAAAAGCGCAAATAGTTCGATATTGGAATTTCCCTTGTGTAAATGTTATCGCTGTTACGTTGCGTCATCGTACCTGTGCCGTGCCTCGGCCGGAGTCGGTACTGCGCGGGACACATTCACACTCTTTGAATTAATTTAAAAAAATTAAAAATCAAGATTTAACTAGTAACTGATCTACATATTAATAACTCTATTGAATGTTACTTTTACATTAAAGGAAAACTAACGACGAGAGCTTGGTAAGACGTAAACATCTGCTCCGTGTAAAAATACATGTTAAATAAATAGAGTAGAACATAACAATTTTTATTCTGTGCGAATTTGTCAGTAAATTTCTGGTAGAGCGTGTCTGTCTACCGATAAGAATACGTTAGAGCATAAAAATAAAAGTTCACATCGAGGAGGAGCAGGAAAAGTCGAGGAATAATATTTGGGATTTCCGTTTTATTTGCCGTCGGACCCTTCTCGCGCGGAGACAGAGATTTCCCGAGATGGCCCTATCAAACATTTATAGGAGTATCTACATAAAAGGACAACACTTAAGAACAGTTTCAATGAGTGTTCTACATGATAGGAGCGAGCCGTAATCCGAACAAAAAAGCTGATTCAATTTTCCATTTCATTGCACAAAATCCTTCCTAAGTTTTATAACGGATAAGTTATATTTCATTATGTTTTACTCGCAATTATACTTTGTTTTTTAATCTATGGTAAACAGTAAAATAAAAGTTTTGTCGCGAAACTTTAGTAAATACACTTAGTTACTCGTACGCGGTAAAGTTGTTATAAAGTTAAAAACCTAGTTTGCAAAACGAATGAGTTGCAGCGACCAAAACAAAGCCAAGCAGCTGAAATACAGTCGTTGAATGTTTTAAATTCCAATTCGACCTGCTATCCTATTATCCTATGAATTTTTAGCTCAATTTAAAGAATGAATTACAATAGAGTAATAATAGTATTTTACACTTCTGACTAACATTACAGTCTAAGACCTCCGAAGTAACGCAAAATCATGTTTTTTTTTATTTACATGGTCATTTTTTAGTATTCGATAAAAAAATGTTGAATGCTTGTATCACATAAGCTTGTAAAAAATGTTGAATGTTTGCGATACAATTGTCGTTGTTTGTAGAGTCGTAACGAAAAACGCGTACGAATAAATGTTCACAGCCCTTTTATGTAAGGCGGAGGATTGTGCAAACAAATAAAACGTTACGCCGAACGCGCTGATTTCATAGCATATTTATCAATAACTTTTACATTTTTTATCATTCTATTCGGGCAGGGAAAACATTAAATAGTCTTCATGTCTGAATCCCGATTGAGGATATAATAGCAGCTTGCAAATTGACGTAGCTTAATTAGAACAATTGTTTTTTAAATCAGATATATAGTTTTATTTTTTTTTGTTTGTCAAAAAAGTTACAAAAAATAACATAATAATGGAACTTATTAGTTTAAAATTTAAGTACTTAAAGTGTTTACGTTACATCGTGTAGGAGGAAGGATTATTTTCCGTATATTGCGTGTACATAAGGAAGGTGAAACAGGTCGTAGCGCATGTCCACCCCTTATCGCTAAAGGATAGATCTCAAACAAGAATAGTATGTTTACTTTACTATAATTTTCGTTTATTGCTAAAACAAATTATATTTGATTTTGTAAAAATATTCCTAGCATGACATGCAAATTTTTGTAAACCATCATAATTTTTCAAGCCATTGTACACAAGAGATAATTTGAACAATACAAGGGGGAGGTCCATATGGTGGTTACTTGGACATAGTTAGTTGAACAAGAACGAAAACTATGCCTATGTTTTTTTAATTAAAAAATATTTACATAATAGTTGAGACGTTGTTTAACCCTTTACGTAATATTGCAGATACGAGTAATTATTTAAGAAAAAAATGTGATTTAAACTTGTCATGAGACGGATTTCGGCATGTCATTGTTTTGATAACAGAAACAGGGGGAAACAAGTACGTGCGTTACACAGCGATAATGAACGTCAAAAATTTATGCAACTAACAATGACGTTCGATATCTCACACGTGATAAGTACATGACTTATATAATGTTAGTTTCATACATCTTTGTCGATTCCATTAACGATATCGCCAATCGAAAGATAATTTGGATAGCCCCCCTGTACCTGCAAATACGTTCTGTAGCACATACAGGTCTTGTATCATTTAACATAAACGTTGTATGCAAATTTCAAGGTTATTGTATGTTTTTAACTTTCTTCGCAGACATGTCAAAGCGAAGGCATTACACTTACTAAATCGTAAAATAAAATTTTCTTCATAAATCCTTTCTTAATTTTTCAATTCAAAATGTCCGACGGCTCTATTAATATTCCACTTAAACTTTTACTTCGTCATTATTTCCACTTCATAGTTTTATTCATCTTTTTTAAGGAAAAGTTGGCTAAGTGCTTAAATAGGTCGTAATCTCACTTTTTATTCCTTTTAATCGACAATGTTATAGTTCAACAGTTGAAGAGAGTTGCTTGTTCTGACTATAATGATTATATTTAAGACGGGATAATGTTTTATAAACAAATCTTATTTAGTTTTATCAACAAAGCTTAATTAAAAAATATCAAGTTATTGTTAACTGAGGATTCACTAACAGTTTTTTTGTTCAATTTAACATCTATATTTTCGAATATCACACCAAATAATCCTAAAATAAAATATGTTCTAATGTGTATTTCTATATACAATAGAAAGAATTCGTCAATTCTTATTATCTAAATGTTCTTTTTTCAGTAACAATGAGATACAAATTAAATAGCGAAAGTCGGAGAAACGTTTTGTAAGCAAAGGTTACTGGGTCATTTTTAAAGTTTCATTTATACACGCACAAGAAGCACGTTGATTTCAATCCGTATTCTTATTATTTTAGTTGCATACAAGAAACACACAAACAAAACTCTAGAACCAAATACTTTCATATTATTATATGCTCTCGGTGAGATAAAACCGTTTTTAATCGTTTAAGAACTATTAAAGGTTAAACAAAAAGTAATGTACATAAAAGGCCATTAAATTGTTTTAAATTTAATTCAAGGAAAATACAAAATAATTAAAGAACATTTTATATTAAAACCGTTACATCTAAGGAAGCTTATCCAGCAGGTTTAACGAGGTTTTACTCCCTCATTGCACGGTCGTAGGTTACACCCGCATTTCCCTTCTTGTTTAATAAGACATCAAAATTATTTTCTTCATTAAGTTCACCTTGTATAATAGAAAAAGACTCAATGTTGACGATATTGAAGTCCACAAAACTCAAATTGGTAAACCTTAATTTTCTTAGAATAAATTAAAAAACTCGAGAATTTTTCTACTTGCCATAGAATATGATATTTAATAGCATTAAGGAAGAAAATCTTCATGTCATTACTGGATGATCATAGTACGTGCCTGGAATAAATTACTTGAGCGAGCTCTTTTATCATTTCACGGCTCAATTTCGAAAAACATCGGGGACAATTTTGTAAGGGTTTGTAGAGCAAGGAGATTATGTCGTTCAGATTTTTTGTGGTTAAATCTGATTGTAAGCCTTACTTTCATAATTTATTGGTTACTTTTAGATATGATTCCCAATTAATATTAATTAACTAGCTGTTGTGCGCGACTTCATTAGCGTGGAATTAAATAATATAGCCTATGTTACTCGGGAATAATGTACATAGCTTTCAAATGGTGAAAGAATTTTTCAAATCGGCCCAGTAGTTCTTGAGTCAATACAAACAAAAATACAAAAATACAAAGTTTCTCTCTTTAGAATATTAGTATAGATATGTTAGATGTGAATTAAACATGTTTATGGTTTAATCTTAACTGGTATAGTACCACATAATACTGGTAGGAACGTGCGGCACAATACTGCAACAATAGACTTCCTGAGTCCGATATTCACAAGAAATGAAACCAGCAACGTGTATTCAGAAAGGGCGTAATCATTTCCCCTCTCTGTGTGTCAAAGGCTTATTTCACCGAAACATCTCTCGACATCTTATTTCAAGTGATATGTCGGATTTCTCTAAAACTTGTAATTAGAGTTTGGATAATTTTTCTTTAGCTTTGTATAACAAGTAAAAAAATGTAAAAAAGACCCAATTAATATTCATCTTATCGTTCAATTCTATGTATGTTTCATGTATAATAAAATATAATGGTAGAATCAGGAGATCCGAATAGTAATTTTTTCGTGTCGGGACCCAGGAGAGTTCCTAAAAATGAAACAAATAGGAACGAAAATAGTTTCATGATATACTCAGCTTTGATATGATATTTTCATGAGACAATTTTCTTATAGGCACGTGTGACCTAATTTTTTTTTTTATTAATTTACTTGAATATCTCATGCCATCTGAATATATTTGAATTTTAATTCATATAGGAAGAGTTAACGACACTTCGTTAAAGACCTTTTGATTTTCAACAAAAGGCACTATTAAAAAAATAAGCGTTCAATTTTGTTATCAAGTATTGGTTTTTAAAATATTTATGTGTAAAGGTATATTCTCCGTGATGAACTGTACGGTTCAAGCCGAAGCCGAAGCACAAAAGATTTCCGGCGCTGGCTGTGCACAAGGTATGAGCCGAGGTGTAATCAGAAAGGTCGCAATCAGACCCCACCTCTGACTCTACCGACGACAAAGCTCAACTGTAACATTTATGTCTAAATTATATAAACATTTTTATTTTTACTCATTGACTATTGCATTCAACAAAAAAGTTTAGTAGCTATTTTCTTTTATTAAAATCAACACCAGACTAAAAGAAAAACAACTTTTTTTTTTCATTATGTCCTATTTAATACTTATTTTTCAAATTTTCTATCCTGTCTGTCCTATGCCATCATGATTTATTAGTAAATAAATGGTAATAGCCGGAAAATATTTGTAGAAGTCAGAGAAAAAATGATTTGTTAGTCGTTTTATCTATTTGTGTCCCCTGAGCCATTATCCGGCCAGGATTATGACGCTCTGCCGTGATTATGATTAAATGTCACATCCCGACACAAAGTCAACAGGAAAGCATTGTGCGGATATCTAAAAACATGTTTTTCTCGCTTCTTCTTGGTTTTATTATGCTTACTTTCATATTAGATGTTGTAAGTACTAATTTAATACTTCTAAATGAAACCGTATAGAGAGTTAATGTAAAAAATCAGGAAAATAAACAAAAACTAATTATTAAACTAACTTTCATACTAAAAATTGTAATAAGATACTTAGAATGTGAGAAGTGAGAATGTTTTAAATGCACCAAATAATTTTGCATTTGAACTTATCGTAGACAAAAGTGAATGCGGGGAAGCTCGTAGTATTTCAACGAACAAACGCTATTTTGATCCCAACGTCCGAATGTTTCTCTGAACAATTTTAATTTAGAAAATCAAATAAAAGCTAAAACTTGTATTAAACATTAACTATTTTAAAGCAAGCCCGTTTTACGTTCAAATTATTTGCTTATGTGAATTTAAAAAAAATAGAATAGAAAGTAACATTTAATGAAAAAAATATAAAACACTTTTTAAAGTTAAAACAGTTCATCACGAGATACTTTATTTGTTGACAAGTATCAACTTGTCAAGAACAACTTGTCAACTAAAACTAATTACTATAATTAGTACATGCAAATTATATTTATGTTGGCTTTAACATTCTACGTATAAAGTGATATTAAGTCCATCAAAATCTTATTTCCGGCATCTGGTTCTGGCCAAAGATATCCATTAGTCTTACTTAACGGAATAACTTTTTAAATTTCGTTTGTTCAAATAACGCGCAGATGGTGTGGATCTTAACAATTACACAAAGTAACAGAGTAGTAATTATTTTGGCCACAAGAAAAAAAAAAACGACGTTACTATTGACAAAAAAATATATTAACAGATCATGTAAAATTAAGACAAGGGCTGAACTACATAGTACGGCGTTGTGATAAAAAATAATGTTTTTACAAACCAATAATTTGAACAAACATGTTATTAATCACATCTACTATTTCGTATCAAATTCTGTAACATAGCAAATGATAAATTGTGCGTTATTTGATATTTTATTGAGTACTAAAAGGTATTCCATTCACTAATTTGACACCAGATTAATTATTCAATTTTCTAATATATCTCATCTAAACTCGTGTGAATTTTTTGAAAAAAAAACAAACATGCACGCGTCCAAGCTCTCACAGAAGTAAGACAAAGTAATTAATGTTTTTATAGTAGAAAGTGCTAAACAAGTGTTAGGGTTTGTTAATTTATTGGTCTATTTAATTAAATTTAATGGCAAAAATACTAGCTTCCAAGCACAAAAATGTTTGATTGAAGAATGGCAACACTGATTTGACAAGTGACAGGGCGGTAAAGCATTCAGTAGAGAAGTGAGGCGATCATCTGTGAATTGTAAAACGAGTATGTTGTAAAAAGAAAAGTAAATAAAGTGATAGTTAATTAAACCTGCATTTTCTTCAGTACTTCACCCAGGCATCCTGTAAGACTAAATGTAATCGAAAATATGGGACGTTTACACAAGTAATAAAAATTACTGATATGTTCAGGATTACTTTTGAATTAGTGTATAAAAGGATAAGTTGAGCTCGATCGGTGTATTCTAAAAGTTTATTTTTATTATTTGCTAGCTTATTGAAGTAGAATGACAAGAGAGGTCAGTTCATAAGGTTTCCAATCAATTGCACGTTACATTGCACTGTAAGTAAAACCACAACAAGTAATTCCTTCTTCTACTCCCGCTGCCTCGTTCCCGTCCTGCGCTTGTATTGTCCCAGTTCCAACATTAAATACTTTTTATTCATTGTAAATTTTACTTACTTTTTTTTTATTTTACTTTTTATTTATTGTAAATGTTGCAGCCAATGTTTCAATATACTTTCTTTCTTCATAGATAAATTATATCTA
>QDHC01006953.1:175604-189141 GCA_013186455.1 Papilio dardanus tibullus | reverse complement strand
TTGGCCCGTCTCACGGCGCGCGGACGTGTTACGTTCACCTTCACAGATTGTATTGCTGTTTCAGATTGAAATTCATACTAAATATTATATAAGCCTTTTTATATGCCATATGCGTAAAATTGCACTTTTCGGGTCGAGTTTAATGTGGATTTACCGTTAATATAACTTGTTTGCCTGTTCGTGCCTAAAGTTCGTGGTTGTGTATGTTAATCCGTTCCATTGACCAATTGTAGTCCAAATAGCCAGTCACAGTGTACCTTTTTATAGATTTTTCTGCCAGTGGAATCTGACGTTAAAGTCAAACTCTATATTTCATATACATTTCTCATCTACTCTTTTAAATAGAAACAATATTTTATAAGTTTTAAAATCCAAAAGGCAAAAAAAAAACTGTTCTGTAATGAAACAAATAAACTTATTGTAAATCGAAAGTCAAAAAGTATACACCAGCGCATGTGATTTGTCGTCATAATTTGTTAAGCGATATTTATGGTAGGTTCAGGTATTTTGTGCAGGTGCTCGTAACAGCTGTATTAATTATCAGCGTAAACCAAATCATTTTAATTTATTATCAAACTTAACAATGTTAGCAATAAACCAGAAATGGCGTGAATAGTGATATGATAGGGATAATTTAGGAAGTTGTATAATTTATTAAAATGTTTCATGATAACCTTTAACCGTGAATTTAACCATATGTCATTGTATACGAACACTATTGCTATCTTTGTTTTGTTTAAAGAGAATGAAAAGGATAAGTAATATTGTCTAATGCAGATGGTCCGTGGAGTTACATTGAAGAAGTGACACGTCATCTAAAATTGAAAAATCTTAAATTACTTTACAATAAACAGTGGTGAGTTTAAAGTTAAAGTTAAAACAATAAATTAAGTAACTTAAAAAGGAAAAAAACACTTCACGTAATATACTAAAGATCTAGGGAACTAATCGATTTTTTAAATTTAATTTTGGACGTCGGGTAAAAGACTCTAAAACTGTGGTTACGAAGAAATTAATTCAAGGCACGATCTGTTCCCGTTTTCAATAAGGAGAAATGTGCTCGTTTATTTTTATGAGTTAATTGAATGTACGTTTCCCGAAATCAGTGCGAAAATAGATGCAGATTAGGATTTAGAACTTCTATACGTGGCAGTTTTAGGGCGGCTTCAACTGTAATGTTAAACATTACAATAATAAGAGTCTTACTCGTATGTACTACATAAGTATTTAATTCAAAGAATGCCTCGTCCCGTCTGACCTAAGCATGATGGTCGTAGGTAACGACCTGATCCTATAAAAAGGCACAAAAATATCGCGAACGCAATTTATCATGTCATTATTCAAGCAAAGGGCGAACTTTACGACTATAATAACATGAGATTTTTGACTCGAAGTGGCTCGTGAATGGGGAACATTCATAATTGTGCTGTTTTATGCGAATGATTAACCTTTTAACGTACGCTAAAAAGAAAACCATTTTCCACGAAACAATAGTTTTGTTGATATTTAGATGGTGTTCTTTTTATTTTATGGCTTTGTATACAACTCTTTGTATTGCTCTCCGCTCTATTAAGTATGGTCATACATTATCGAAAAGCATCGGTGGTTTAGGGGTTAAGCACTTGTCTTGTAATTTAGGTCTTGGGATCGAACCCGGCCATTTACCCAAGTGTTTTTCAAATTTCGAATTTTGGTGCAATATATCGTTAACAACAAGCATTAATTTTAATTATATTACGTCGAAATTCATAGATTAATCTGTTACCGCGAACAGTCGTTTTTCTTTAATTCATAACAATAAAGATTGTATTATATACTTAATAAAAAAAATGGATTGAAGTACTTATGCAGATTGGTTAAATATTTGAATAAACTTAATGATCACGGTCGTTCGCCGACAAAGAGTTGCAATTTTAATTAATGCCTCAGACAGAATACAATGTATATCGCCCCTTGCTTGTGAAGATTTCATACATTTTTTGTCTTTATTGTCCTTGCATTTGTCAATTTTAAATAAAATAGAAACCCAAGAGTTGCAAAAAAAAACGATTATTTTGCTTGTGTATTTGATTATTCTGAATTCCAAGACTCTATTTTTATTTATATGAACAAGCTACTTAGAAATAAATACAAAGGATTGTTCATGACATCACTCAGATAAATTAAACTCTACTTTTTATATTTCGCAAAATAAAATATTTTTTAAACTAATGTTGTGTTTATTAGGAGGTAGTTTTATATTTGTTGTTACATGTAATCAAGCAGGAGACTCGGCAATGTTAACATGAACACGCAAAAACCACAACCACGATTAGTACGCTCGCTGCCTTTCGTTTAATTTACGACAGTTTCTCTTCTAACTTTACTCTGTACAAAAGTAATTTTACGTTACTATACAAGTTTATTTTTAATTTAAATTTTATCATTGGTAAGAGAATGTTATGAGAATATTTACTATAATCAAACCTTTAATATTGTATAAAAAGTTTTTAATTCAAATCGTTAAGTTGATTTTAAAAAGTTTGCTTTTGTTTGGAAGATATATTTAAGAGCAATTCATTTTATCATATGTAACTACGGATATGTGTGGACTGTAATTAGTAACTTCCGTACTTAACATACTGGGTATTTGTATAAAAATGTGATTAGAGTGTTTTCATTGTAGATATTTTTTTAAAGAGACATAGAGCATAAGCGATGCATACCGGCATTAGACGAGTTACAACATAATCCATAGAGCGTCTCAATTTGCTTGACATTGACCTCTCTGTAAACCGCCATTACTATGCTAAGAAGTCTGGCTGGCGTTTGCATAAACAGATGAACTTCACTGATCACTCTTCTTGCTACCCCTACGTCATAATTCAGAAGAAAATGATAATGAATTCATTATATAATGTTATATAGTTATAACATAACTATAGGAGTTAGTTAATATTCATTGATTTCCTTTTAAAACAAGATTTCTGCTTTTCTTCTGTTGTGCCTTCAATTATTGTACTTTAGCACTTGTCTTGTATCAGGTTTTTTAGTATTTTCCTTCTCCTATTTTCTATTATTGTCAGCTATTCTTTGTGTATTCACTTTATATTTGAGTAATAATAGCACTATGAAACCACTATTTACTGCAACAATGAGTTATTTATTATCATGTTCCATCTGTTTATTTTATGAAGAGTAATTAATTTATAAGGTTATACTTAATTAATTCATAAAAAGAGCAAGTGAAGCTTTCAAGATCAGCGGACCAAAAATGTTCGTGCCTTGAATTAATTTATCGAAAGAATTCTTCTAAAGTTTGTCTCTAAAGTAAGTAATGTTATTTTTAAATGTTTAAAGTAAGTACTATGGTACTATAAATAAATTACTTATAATAATTATTTTGCATGACTGCTCGGAGAAATTAAGACCAAAATGATAACTTCTCAAATTGAGTATTTTATTATCTATAGTGTTGCCAAAACTATACATAAAATTCTTTTGTCACCTCTTCACATCTTCTTTTTCTGACCCATCACATGTTAATTATTTTATTTCAATCAAAGTAATGTCACCATCTTCAATAGATATTTATTGGCCACAGTGTATCGTAATTATTTGCATTCGTCTGTGCTTTTGTGTCTGATAGATTCATTGTTAATTAAATAAGATTGAACTCGATATTTATTTCAGAATAAAATGCTTTAGTTTGACCTTAATTTTAACAAGCACGTTACGGGTGTTTACTGTCAAAGAAACGACTTTCATTCATTGCATTTAGCCCCGAGCATTAATTAAAATTTTAAGCCCTTTGTGACTGAAATGTTGTTAGTACAGGACTAAATGTTTTTAATTGAAAGGAAATAAAAAATATTCGCTTTTAATGATTATTGCACTATTTTTATACATACTTAGGTACTTAGATCGCACTAAAATATATTATAATACGTACAGTAGCTTACAACAATCACTATTTCTAGATATGTAGATATCTCGGGCATTTAAAAATTGATCAATTGTCAAAACTAATATTTAGATACAAGTTCGAGTAGATACGGTATTCAATAAGACCATCAACAAGCAAGGAGGAGAGAGGAATATGGAAACTTTATGTTATTGTTATTTTTATACGTGCGATATCACAACAAAAAGCTAGAAGCGGAAAATATTCACATAATCGTAACGGATTTTTGTCGTTCATTTATCATACACGATATTTGTCCTTTCTGACAAAGTGTAGTAGTACTCAGGAGGCGGAAAAATATTCATAAAAAGGTAACGAGAAAAAATGACACACACGTCGTTTACCTTTTATATTCCGCCTTTGCCGTGAGATAATCACGGTCAGGTGTGATTGTGATTAAACGTCACTACACAAGACAAATTCCTCGTTCTTTTATTCTTTAATGTATTCTTGAAATACTGTTAATAAAAGAAAAATCCATCGCAGTAGCACCAAAAGATATTTTAAGCACTACGCGTACGCATCTACGGACTTTATTACGATAATTTAAGTATGGCGCGAAAAGTTATGAACATTACTTAAGGAAGTTATAACAAGTATGTTTCACGTATCATCAAGCTTAATTATTTTTCAAGTTTTAAGCGATCGGTACCTAATATTATTTGTCCTATAAGCGTTTTTTCATGGATGTCCCCGGTGGACTGAGCAATAAGATTCGTTTGCTAGTGTGAATTTGTTGAATTCGCAGCGGCCACATAACGATCGTCTGCATTCACAATACGATGACGAGACACTGAGTTTGCAAACGTTCATACTTACTGATTTTATTTCAAACCAGCAATTCGTAAATGCTGTATTCAAAGAAAATATACAGTACTGTCAACATGTCTTATAAACAAAAACATTATCACAATACTTGTAAAATCATGTTATTTATTTGGAGTGACATTTTAAGTTTATGTTCTTAATTCTTTCATTTCTTGGATCGTCACAATTACACTGTAATTTATAGTTTTTTATTGCCGTTGAAATAATTGATTGAGAGTTTGGTAAATAAAACTTTGCATAGTTTTAAAGACTGCACCGCACCGTAGGTTGGTGCGTTTAAAATTTAAAATATTATTGACCATCCAAAAATATTGCACAAAAGTAGGATAAGATAAATTCAATAACACAGAGATTTTATTTTTACTATTATTTATTTTACGTTGGCAGCAAACTATTGTGTATTATGATAAAATATCTCAAAGAGCAAGAATTTCGCGACTATTCTTGGTATAAAATTTATTCCAGGCACGATCTACTTTGGGTCTCTGATCAAGGGGCACTTTGTTCGTTTATTTGATAGAATAATTGATTACCAGAACAATATTATTGCTTAATTAATATTCTGTTAACTTGTTTAATCTTTTAAAGTTAACGACTTGCAGATACGAATTGTTTGTTTTTTTATTAGAGTTAAATATTTAACCAGAACCCTCAATTTGCAAGTGTTTCGTTTTTGTTATATGTTAAAACAAGTTAATCCCGCAACAAAACTGTTTTATGTTTGAAATTCATTTGTCACAAGTTTGAAAAATCCATTATCTATGAAACGAACTCAATTTGAACTTTGAAAAGGTACGCATTTTATTTGTTGGATTTCTTTGTTAATAAACTGAAGTATCTGCAAACAATGTGGAAATTGTTGTTTAAGTTGAAGTTGGAAATATTTGGGACTTAAATCACATTTTTCCTTTTAGTAACCGCGAGAAGTTCTTCCTTAGGATTATAGGACAGCTAAATAACTAAACCTGTGATTAAAATTCATTGGTAACTGAGATACGAGTAATTTTCCATTATTTTTTGTTATTTTTATCTATTCCTTTATTTAAATTTTATGAATTTATTCAGTATAGAGTTTTAAAACGCAACAACACACAACATAGTAAAAGATAAATTGTATTTTAAGCGGTAGAGAAAGTTTTTAAATGTTTTTCATCAGAAGTGTTGGATTAAAACAGCCGTGCAAAGTTTGAAAACAAACAGGTTTGTTGAGATAATGGAGACCGCGAGTTTCAATTTATAGGAAACGTGTGGTTGGCAAGCTCAAGTGAAAAAGTGCAAAAGTTTTATTGCGGTTAACTCTCGAGCGTAAATAATGCAGAGCTAACGAACACAATAATAATTTTATATTATACACACGGCCTTAAAACATACAGTGTTATTTTTGACTAGCTTCGTTATAATCATTTCTTAGAGAACCTGTTAAATCTTTATACCTAGTAACTATACTTAGTATCCTTTTCTTATATAGAAATGATGGGAAGAGGTAGTGGATTTGGCTGGGAAGGGGACGCATAGGAAGATAAATTATCCTCTTGCTGTGCGTCTCCTACTCTGTAGATTAGGAATAGGCAACGCATCTGCAATTGCAGATGTCTATGGGCAGCAGTCGCTTCGCTATTTCAGCGAATCTAGGTCGCTGCTTCCTCGTTTACCATCTTAAAATATAAAAAAAACCATACGTAAAAGTGCCATGTTAAATTATTGGCAATAGTTGCTTGTATTTCGAACAAAACATATGACAGACGTGAAAAAAGCTAAAAAATGACATGAGTTACTACAGCTGCAGTTAATATTGTGCCGTAAGAGCTAACCCTCGACGACCCTTTCGTCATTACGCACAGCACCACTTAAACAAGAAAGGAGTCCTCTAATTACTGCTCTGATATTCCTACCGTACAATCGTGTTTGAACTGTGCGCCATGAAATATGTACTCATTTAAGAACGCAATCCTCGAGACAATCATGTTGACTTTAGCTCGATTATGAATGTTGAATTGAAATTATTTTTGTGCGATACAGATTACTAAGTGATCACTTTATCCAACACCTTATATTATCTTTGTTACCTCAATTTTACAACAATTTTTACCGTTACATCTTAATAAAGTTAAGTAAAGTTATTATAAGAATTTGTATATTTTAATTTCATATGATCAAAGCCAAAGCTAAAGCCTTGTCAAAGGGTTTTATAAAGATATGGATTTAAGAGCACTAAATATTTTTTTCGTGATTTTTAAACTTCCCATGTAATCCCTTACATGAGTGAGCTGCGCGTTGTTTCCATTGAATGCGGCTGCAGTGTCGCATAACGAGCACCTGGCTACTCATCTACATAATGTGGACAACAACCTTTTTCCCCTTTTGCGTAAGATATAGGTTAATGTAGTATTTCAGATGGGCTTTTAATTTAACATCGAAGCAAGTAGACTTACTATACCTGCTACTAGTAGTATTATATTATTGTCAACTTTTCTATAGTAGTACTGACTAATCATCCAGGTGTCTGTCTTATTTTAAATTTATGAATGAAGGCTGTATTTTGCATGCTTATATTCTATTAAATTTAAAAGCAGCGTTTGGCAGTGACGTTGGAATTTAATTAGTATGAAAATAGCGTTTGAACAATTTGATAATATTAAATAAACATGAATTGTTTTACATTCTCTTGACATAAAAGTTCACAATATATTGAATAGTAGTTGCTACAATATTATTATTTATCATGATTCGTAAAGTATCGGTAATCATCTGGAAAATACCACACGTTATTCTAGCCACTTTGTCTGAATTTGATTTAATATGAAGTGTATTGTTGAAGCGTTGCATTTTATTTGAATAGATGGTGTTATATGAGACAAATGGAAAAAGTGTGTGATCCGTGCAGGAGTATTACATTTTGATTAGGAGCTTTGTGGAGGGCAGGGTGCTCGGCGGGTGACGGAAGGGATGGTGTGATCGCAGCCCTCCTGATTACGCGCTCCCATTCGTGCTTTGTGTGGCCGCCTCACCCAAATTCTTTGTAATTTAACGTTTGTTATTATTGTTGAGTAAAGTAATACTCAAGAAAGATGTTTACGAATCTTAACTCTGATATGCTCATATATTTTCCCGTCTTTCATAAATCATATATTTAACTTATTTTAAAACAATTAAAACTAGTTCGATTTTTAAATGTCCGTGTCTTCAATTATGGCCAAGGCCATCTTAAAATGTTAGGTGGAGGATTAAAATGTTCAAAGCAGTGGTTTTACCAAAGGGTGAATGTGTGTCGCCTTACAGATAAAAAATGCGAACATAAAAATAAAAGTTCTCATCGAAGGAAGCGAGAAAATAACGTAGAATAATATACGGGATTTGCTTTTTATTCGAGTACAGACCCTTTGTGAATGGAGACAGAGATTTCCCGAGATAGTCCTATCAAACATTTATGGAGTACTTATAAAAGGGACACATTTTTGAACACTTGTTCAAGGTATTCCTCTTATGACCGATTTGTTCCTGAAATAGGAATATTATTTTTATTGCTGATATTCACAGTTTTTTTATATAATAATTACAACATTTGCTCAGCTAATAATGCATTATGTAACAATGGGTCACTATGGAAAAGGGCAGAATCTTTGCGGACTACGTATTGGGTTTGAAAGCAAGTTGCCGGTAAAAGAACAAATTAACAGTTTAAGATAAAATTAACAAGAATTACAACAGTTATTTTTCAAAGCTAATGAATAAATGAACATTGGATAATTTAGAAGTGAGTTTGTACGTAATGCGGTGCGAAGAGCGCCACATAACGGACACCTGCGGCATTATCCACATAAAGCGGGAAGTCATCGGGCGCCACTCTTTTACACACTGCGGTTTGTCCCTAATTATAAGTGTTTAAGGGGTTCCTTTATATTTTTAATTTATTTAACATCTCTTGGAGCCACATGAGCATTATGGAGGAAGACTTATATTTATTTTATTGAAATCAAAGACATCTAAACATGTTATATTTTTTTATTTCTTCTGTGCAAAATTTGAAGGACGTTAACGTGGCGATATATGTATTTTTATTTTATATACGAACATTATAAGTTTATCACTAAATAATGTTCTATGTATTTACGTAATAAGATCGTGTTTTTAATAAGATTAATATATTGCTTCGTTATAGGCATAATTTTCAACATTAACGTTGCTTATTTAAAACTATATAAATTCATACACGTTGATATGGATAAATGCAAAAACTGGAATCCAGTTAATTAGGTCTATGTGTAAATATAAACTATCTGAAACCATCAAGGTCGATGTTGCTATAACAAGTTATTTCTGGAACATTACGTCCATCTCTTGAATCGGAACGTAATTTTCAATAATTTCATCGACTTCTCCACTTCTTTTGAGCTTGATGAAATAAGTTTACTATAGAACTATATTCTGTTTATTAACAGTACTTATGTTCATCATCGACATAGTTCTGTATCATTCTCAGGTATTCCACAAAGAGCATCAGGTGCAGCGAGGAACAACTTCCCCGATGCGCAGGCGCACAGTTGATACACCTTGTTAGCTCGATTATATTTCTGAGAATTGGTAGTCGTATTTGCTATTTTGAGATTATCTATAACGATGTTTGGTGCGTCGATTCGTATCTGAAATTATAAAAACCAAAAAACATAAGTAGGTTAAAGGTACGAAATTATTAAATATTTTACATAGTATTTGTTCTATTTTGGTCGATACGTTTTGTAAGATTGATAATAAATTAACGATAAACAATTGCCGACTTACAGCACCAACAATGGAATCGAGATGAATGTCACTATGAGAGGTAATGTCGATGCCGCCAGCTCTGCTCTCCAGGTAAATGGCCTGCGGGGCACGTAAATCCAGTCTTCTAGTAAGCGATTCCAATCTGCAAGTCATATTGATTGACATACAAACTAACCTGAAGCACGCGTATTCCATTGCATCAGTATTTGCGTCTAATATTGTTGGGATTTGGATCACTAACATGATGTAAAGATAGATACTTTATTCTCGTTTAAATAATAGAATGTAGTTAGAACATACGAGTATGAACGAGTGTCGGCGTGAGCAATTTATAAAGCACAACAAACTATTAAGCGTACGGCGGCGTACTAAACAGATGGGTTGTGGAGCACGTAGTATTAACATCTGTTTTATCTCAGCTAGCGCACAAGTTCGTGCAAACGAGGTGTCACTTTTGTCAGCAGTCCCGCGAACTAATATGTTTTGTATCGGAGGTTTCATTACAGTTTATTGTTAACATTTGTACGACATGAATAGAATGTTTATTTTCTATTTTCAATGACAGTTCTGTTAATCGAAATTGTTTCTGTTCTGCATCAGACCGATATTTATGCATTGATAGAAATAGCAAGCTATTGTTATTCGATGAAGGAATAATTTAAATTACTTATTTACGTGTATAAAGCTAAATTGTTTGTCAGCAACAAATTGGGATATATTCAGTGTTAAAATTGATCAATAATCCTGAGAAAGTATCTAAAATGAGTTCACGAAAGGTTTACGTCGTCCTGTGTACGGGAGAGACTTACTGCAGCTTGGAGCTCGGCGGCGCGCGAACTAGTGGTGTTTGTATTGCACTATTCACGGTGAGGCCTGCTTCGCCATCGACTGCGAATGCCTCAGCAAATACACGTACTTCGTCACGTGACGCATGAAATACTTTACCGCCTTTAGAGTCGTACACTTCAAATTTTTTTCCACTGTATTCTATACTATCTCTTTCTGTAAACAAAATTATATGCTTTATGATTCTTTCGAAGGAGACGTTGGCTGGTTTTGCGGACGCGTGCAGAGATCAGTAGTTGCTGCATTAACCAAACTGAATCTTGTTAATTGCAATAGTTCCTATCAGTTAAACTATGTTACATCATATTTGACCGGTAAAGATGCTAGGGATAAATAACAATTTTAAGAACAATTTCGAGAGCAGATCTTGTATTGACAGTAACAGGTTTACTAACTTATAAACATCTTTGCTAATTCAACACGATTAGGATCCGAGACGAGGACGGTGAAATTCCGGAATGAGTGCAGAGTGATAGGTTGAGCGATTGGCGATGTTATTGTCGACGCTATCAACTTGTCCAATATCCACGCTTGGCCCTCTAATTGTATCCCATCTTTTATTATCTTAATAGGACCGATGCCTTTCTGAAATTAAATAATTTAATATGATTGATTATAATCAGCCCAGATGCAGTGTTGATTTATAAGAAATTATAATAAAAAGTAGGAGTTTCAAACATAACGTAATAGCTTACCATACTTAACCTTAATGCACTAATTATCCATAAAGTTAGAGCTATATTTAGAAATACAATTATCATTAATATAAGTAAAATTGCGTATAAAGTAGTCCTTTTCCAGCCTCTAGTTATTGCTTCTGGTAGGCATTGTGATTTCGGAGGATCGTTTGTGGCGACAGAAGTGGTGGGCGGGTCTCCTGTAGGAGTGAAGCCCCAGCCGTGTATAGCGCCCGTGCTCGCTTGCGCGCCGTCTTCGCTCATGGCGTTTAAACGCTACCTTATCGTTCTAAGATCCACTATGAACCTGTAACACAGATTTATCTATGAGTGACGTCACAGTTTAATGGAGCATTAGTGTAAGTTAGATAAACATTAGAACGTGTTGATTTATTGATGAACTTTCTTCAGGATTGTGAAATTTAGTTACGTTATGTATAATTTGGTTGAGTTAGAATGTCGATTGAAGCTATATTCTGATCAAGATAGAAAATCTCGTTTGTTCTGTTAATTATAGTTTAAAGTAAATGCATAATAAACATAAAACATAGATTCAACTTATATTACTGGATATTTTAAAAGATTAACTGAAAAAAAATCTACTTTAGCAAAACATTCCCTCAATTTATAATAGTGTTTATAATGAATTGATTTGGTATTTTTTGATAAATCCTCAGAGTAAATTATAAAATATTTAAATATTTCATGCGGCGAAGCTTTTAGTTTTTATTTTACAAAAAGCTTATAACAAAGTATCAGAAAATCGGTTAAATACAATGTACAATAATATTGTTGCTAATGAGCAATGTACAAGCGAGTGCTTAGCGCGTAATGAATATGATGCTTAGTTTAAAAAACATATTAAGACTTTAGTTTTAATTGGTAATAGCATTATTTAATAATTAACTTTATTGATAATGCAATTTTTTTTAATTATAACGATTTTTTTATTCACATAATTAAAGCCGAATTTGATAGATTTGATAAAAAAAATCTACTTGCTATGAATTTTAACTTTTTAATTTACATTATTTTATGTGTAATATATGAGTATATTTTTATGTAAAGTTGTATTGTAATTCTTTCAATATTTGTGGCAATAAGTTGAACAACTATAAAACTGTATTTAAACAAATTGTATAGCTTAAGAAGGGTTGTTCTCATTATATTTATTTCATAGTGTCATGTCCATAGCAGTAAAGTTTTATTTTTAGGTAACACGTTATAAAACAGAAGGCAAATTTTGAAAATAGTTTTCGTTTTATTAATTGCTAGTGACTGGAGCAACGTAATGCACTTTGTTGCTATTTCCAAACCTCGCTGCACTCCTCCACCTAACAAGTCCTAGGGAACAGACAAATTTTTAATGGACAATCGAAATAAACTTCTGAACGCTTTCACTAAAAGAGATATGTTTAATTTATTACATTACAAACAATTATATTATAGTTAAAACTGGTTATTATAATTTAATTTGTTTAATAATATCAAAAGTAATTTGGACGGCGTTGATATGACTCCGAAAGGGACAATGTTCCTCTAGACCTGTCAGCGTCACAGGCCTTTTGTCTGTAGGACCCTCCACGCCGATACAATAGGCAGCCTGCTGAAGCTTTAACCCTACTAACTCTATATATTTTAAACGCTTTCGCACTAGTTTTCATTTTAAAATGGATTTTTACCACGGCTCCGAATTGTTTGCTAAAATATAATCCCTGCAATGACTGGACTGCAAAGTAATTAAAAACTAAATAGTATATTAAAGCGGGATAAGAAACTTTAATATTATGTTTCTTATTAAACACGAAAGAACAATTTCTCTTTTTATAGCAGTTGAATTTATAAAGATATTATTTACGCTAAATTCTTTTTTATATCGATTATTTAGAGGAATAAAATTAAGGTGACAGCAAAAAAATTAGGTACACGTTTTTTCTGAGGCATTAATCGAAGATGGAATAAGAAAGACTCAGTGACCAAAGCTGAGCCTTTGCACTAGGGAATTAGCCAAAGGATACAATATTTTATATTGTAAATCATTTACTGAACCACAGTTTGGATGTAAATGGATGGATGGGATGTTTGTTACTACGTATCTCCACAACGGCTGTATGGATCTCGATGAAATCTGCCACATAGTTTGGAACAACACATAGATTAAGTACTTACTATATTTTTTTAATTCATCGCAGTCGTGGTGAAAAACTGGTAGGTAATAAATACGTAGAAAGCATACAAACAACAAGATTTGAAAAGTTAAAATAAACTCTTTAAAGCAAAGTAAAATATTCAAACAAACATATTATTACTGAAAAAGTAAAAATGTGATTCAAACGAACGTGAACGCGGTACTTGTGTCACGTATTTTGAACTAGTGTCGCGTCGGGTCGTGTCGTGTTTTGAAGGCTCTATTCTACAATGCAGGCGGCTGCACCGGGTGAATTCTCAGCCTAAGACTAGATAAATTCATAGGTGCTAGAAG
>QDHC01006953.1:162162-175338 GCA_013186455.1 Papilio dardanus tibullus | reverse complement strand
TTATTCTTTACCATAAATAATGAGTAAAGTTGTAAATATCAGAAAGTGGGGTTACTAACTCATGTGCTCTTCCCACTCGGTTCCGCTGCGGCGAGTCTTCAGCACTATTTCAGTATAAATTAAATTTTCATTTGATGAAGTCACTAGCGGCGCAAGTTGTCGAAGGGTCGGCGCGCCATCGCGCCACGAGACCTGCCCGCACGAGCGCCACAACAACACTGAGCGCGGCGTGCGCGAGAGACGCCTCTGCCGATTTCATCTCGTTGTGAAGAGCTGCATTTTTAATCAGGCGCCTGTCTCGCGCGGGACATAACTCGGATGTGCTCCGGTTACAGCTGCTCCCACTTTATTATGAATTCTAGTTAACGTTATCATTAACTGACGGCGTCATACAATTTTGTTAATAATTAATCTGGATGCGAGCGTGTCAACACGCGGTGCGGCCGGGGCGGCGCACGGCCGGCGCGGGCCTCTCTCGTTGGGGCGCTCTCACTCGCTGCGACCCGCTACTTGCGTTTTTTGATTCAGCATTTCATGATCACGACTACAACGGTAAATATATGTGTTAGTGTACTTTTTTAATACAGGTAAATGTAAACAATTAAATATTTCCATTTTGAACTTAGTAGGTACCTACTTACGAGTATATGGTTTAAAATACACAATATTATATGTACTTGTTTTTGCATCATGTAAACGAATAAGCTCGATTTAAAATAAGTTTATTTTTAATTATTAAAACATATTATAACAAAACAAAACATACGTTGTTAGCAGTTTTGACAATATGTTTATTTAAAACAAATTCAATCATTTCAGTGGTATAGAAAATCGAACACAATATTCGGGTTGTAATGGCGAGGTTCCCCGACGAAATTATAATGTAACTTAATAAAATAAAGATAAACATGCAACGGTGCATTAAAATAAAAATAAAAAAAGTACAAACATAGAATTGACATACAGAGAGAGAGTGCACATAGAGTCTGAACAAACAAGTGTGTGGGTCACACAAATATTACAGGCGGCCTGTGACCTCTAGGTCATGCGCCCGATAAATTATGCAGCCTTATAAAATAACATTCACAAACAAATCTAGATTGTAACTAATTCTTACTAAGTAATTAAATTAATCATTAAATTCTGCTTAAAGCTCAAAATACCACCGTTCCACTTATTATTGTAACTTATTTCCTACATATAGATTGAAGTCTTGCTTAAGTTACACTGAGGTAAAGCATAAAAAAATTGAAAAATACGTGTGACATTTTAGCAAAGTAATTCCTCAATGAAATAACTTTCGGAAAGTATATCACCTTTATAATCTTAAAATATTTAGGCATCTGTGCATAAATGAGTGACAACCGTAATTTACCCTCGCCGCCATCGAACAGATGGTGCATGTAAAAAATGAAATAGCTACCTTAGTTTAAGCAGCCATCGACTGCCAAAAATACATTGATAACATGTAAAATACATTTCATTAAAAATAATTATAGTAGAGGCGCACTTATAACGCCAATGAGCTTGCGTTACAATAAATAATTATTGTTAAGTTCCATTTTTGCCTGGAAACTTGCGGTTATTTGAACGTGTATTTACTATCCAAGTACTAAGGTTTTTTTTTTACAAAATACCTTCTCAGTGTATAGCCTTGTACGCACCAGTATAGAAATTTAGTCCGAGGAGTAAGCAATTTAGTAACTAAACTGGTCCGAACAGCAAGATTTGTAGAGTACATTAGTAAATTCTTTGTTCGGATACTTGTTTCTTGCTACTCGACTAAAATACTATCCTGGTACGAACAAGGCTTTACGGTGTGAGCACTATGTTATTAAAAAGTAAAGGACATTTCTGTTATAAATTGAACACTAAAATGCGGTTAAATAAACAATATAAGAGGATTATTCGTATCATTTAACTTGGAATGATTTCTAACATAGCTATGACGTCATACTGATGTCATCAAATGCTTTCATCGAAGTTACATCGAGTAGATAAATGTGAGCCTTCGGGGACAATACGTCGCTTCTATTGAGATAGTAAAAAGAAATGCTCGCTGTGATTTGGGCCAAATGGTAAGTATTTCTTTTATAGCTTTTTTATTATTGTAATTTTTCCAATTAGAACTTAATCCAAGTTACTTTCGATACTTTCTGAATTGGTAATAATTGATACTTTATTCATTTTAGAATGTCTGATACAAATTCTGAATTTTATCTTATCACTATGGCTATAAACTTCCAATTTATAAAGCCTTGGCAGACATGTTATTGGTAAAATATTTATAAAAAAAAATTAAAAGATTAAGAAAATAAAAAATAGGTAATTATGATACTAATATGGTGATTATGATCGTAAGTACTTGGACGTGATTCGCGTTTAATAGAGACGGTGTCGGCTCTTGGTCTTGTTTTAGGAAACAATCCCCGCGATCCGGCGACGGCGTGCGGCTGCATAATGCGTCCCGTCCGTCCTCAGCGTGCCATTTAGCCTATCAATTATGACCAATCTACTATGATCCCTGCTACGTTTTAAAAATTGTTTGATGTTTCAATTCGATGCAAGAGGATTTAGAGGCAAATGGTTCTTTTATGCTCTGACTAAACGAAAAATAGTCGTTTATTAATAAGTTCTTTTGATACAGAGAATAAAGTAACTTGCTAGCTAGCTTCCTACAAGCAAAAAAGAGAGTAATTCTATAAATATTTGTCGTACAATAAAGATATTTTTCAAATCATAAAAGATGTGGTAATCGAAATCTCTATTTCCAATGTGGTACAATATTGTTATTTGCTTGAAAGCGAATAGAGCGGCGGCAGCGCTGTGCGTCCGAAGCCAAAGTTCTCCATCATACCTGCGTCACTTGAAAATTGAAAAACTTTTGCAATGCCTTTCTTATGGAAATAGTTCGCGTTTACGTTTGAGTGAATTGTCATTGTCGGGCTTCAGCGCCGCAGACTCATTGAAATATTAGTTTCAGTGTCTTATACACAGAGCTCAGCTCCAACTTAGTGTGGTGGCGGAGAAAGGCGGCAGGAGCGGGGAACGCTGGGACTTAAGGAAGTATTACTGCATTTCTTTCCTAACGATTTAACATTGTGTTTTAAAAATATAAGTAGGGAATTATTTGACAAAAGAGAAATTGCAACTGGCAGGTTGCACACTTGTTTTTTATATCTTTATTACTTTTCGACGACTAAACGATCTGAAGGACTAAAATATATTTAGGTTAAACTTTTAAACTTTGAAATCTGCTTAGAGATAAAAGCCATGGTTGCTTAATTGTATCGCGAGTGTTTGAAATTTTTACAGCAAAATACAAAGGGCGCGATAGGTCGTGTAAATCCGCATGAAATATTGATACAGTTTCGTGTAAACGTGTAACAAATGCGGTAATTTAAGCCACCTGCCGGCGGCGCGGCAGCGCGCGGTGGCTCGGCGGCGGGCGCGAGTCGCGCGCTCTGCTATGCAGCGCTTTTGAATAGCCTGTCCTGCCTCGCCTACCTTGTGCTGCCGTTTTAAAATAAAATATCGATTTTATGTCGTGTTAATGTTTTTACTTAATTGCAGTAAATAAATTCAGGTATGTAAAACGTTTAAACAGTAGAGTTACAATCAGCAGGGCCCTCGTAAGGGGTATTGGNNNNAAAGGAAAATTAAGCAGACTAAATTATTTTGTATTACAATAATTTATATTCTATATTACAATATAAATAAGGGTATACAATTATATTTTATGATTTCGAACAGCATAGAAACGAGGAATAGAGGAGGAATAGAGTTGAATAATTCCTTTTTAATTAAATAAAGCAATATAAAACGAGTAGATGGTATTCACAAGTAATAATTTTATAAAAGTAAATATTTATATTCTATATGAAACAATGTTTATTTTCACCTAATACGAGAGAATTCTTATTGACATAGGATTGTTGTTTCATACGTGATCCGAGCCGTCTTTTTCACACCTTTTGTTATTTTTCCTTGCCTAATTATCTTTCCGGTTATCGAGTGAAAGAAAATAACATATCTAGTAGATCACTATTGTTTCAAGTTTATGTCCAGTATTTTGATGGGATAATTTGTAATTTTAAGATTTAACCAGCTGTTTCTTGACCTGCTGCATATGACTGAGTTATGGTATTGGATAAAATGGGATTAGATAATATCGAAAACAAGACAAGTTGACTTTGAAAAGTATATTTATAGCGTTCTCGATGTTAATCATAAATCAACAAAATAAAGGCCTAATTCAGGTGCAGTTTTATATCAGCATGCATCTGTTTAATAAATATCAAAACTAGAAAAGAATAAGCAGAATGAAGAACTGTAGTGACCGGCGGGGCAGTGCGGGGCAGGGCGCGGCGAGGTCTCGACAAAGTCCGCTAGTAATGGCGCAATCATCTAATGAATGCTTCCGGCCAGATAAGCTTCGATTAAATGGTCTCTTTATTGCTGAAGGAAAGGCGCGTCCCCTTTATGTGTACTTTAAGATATCTCTCGCTCGGCTTGGCGTCGTGCTGGTACTAATAATCCTAAAAGGATTATTATCAAACCCACAGAAAAGGCACGAAATACGGCAAAAAGAAGAGGTACGATATAAATCGTCAGATCAATTACACTTTAATAAATTATTTCCGCTATAAAGACGTCGGCCGCGGTTAGATTTCGAGATAAGTATAATACGTACGTGTAGGTAACGCTGTACAATTTATCGCTTGCATATCCTTTCAGCGGGTAGATAATGACCGCAGTAAAACGTTTAAGCACGAAATAACTGCTGCTGGGAGCCGTTATTACAATATTATGAATGGTGCGCCCCGCGCCCGTACCGTGCCCGCTCTGTGCCCGCTGCGATCCCGCTCCGCGCCCGTCTAGTGCCCGTCGTCGCCGCGCTTTGTAGCTTATTCAGCGATGTGTTGTTCACCGAACCTACAAATTACTGAACCCTTATATTTTTCTTTCGCTACTTGCTTATGAATCCATTGCAAATGTTTTTCATTAAAGCATTCTGCTGCGTTTGCTTTGCGCTTTTACTAAACAAAGATCATTTGAGTGCTCATCTTAGCGTCCTAGTTTCGTTTGTATTGATTTTTAATACTGAAACCTTTTTGTTTCAGATATGTACTATTTTACAGTCCCCGGTTTGTTGTCCCAGTTATAAGAATATTTAGCTCATGTTGTAAATATCTACAGATTTCTTTCTTTATACTTTTTAATTACTTTGTTTTACCATCTAGTAAAAATACTCAGAATCTGGGCTTTTTATCTTAAGAAGTTTATCTTAAGAGGTTTTGGTTAATACAGAAGCTAAGTAGAAGAACATAAAATTATCAAACGCCTAAGAACTGCATTTTCATTTCTTGTCTTAGCAAAAAGTCATATTCACCTACTGGATAATTTAGTCTTAATTTTTAATTACATGTAAAAAATAAAATATAAAACGGCGAATACCATTGGGTAGCAACAGACTTATCTATCTGATTTATTTAACTTACTTTCATTGAAGTATTAATTAATTAATTCGATTTTCATTTTTAAGTTCATTTGTTAACAGTCTTGACCCTTTTCTTCAATAACGTATTTTTTAATTTAACTTTTCAACTTTTTACCTCATTGATTAACTTTTTACCCGAGAATAGATTAATGAGAAAGCGGTTTGCACTTTATTAGGTTACTTCAAATATGGAAAACATCTGAAAGAGTAAAAATAAGAAAAAATGATTATCATAAGAAGAAAAAAAATAATAGGAGCAGTAGAAAAAGTTTCAAAAAGCAAATCAATCATATTAAATTTGAATTAATGTGTTCCGATTAAATGAAATTAAGAGCTTTTTTAAGCACAGACAATTAGTTTTCATACAGAAAATGATTAATCCAAAGCTTGCTAAATTTTCTTTGGAATACAACATAAGTATTCCTATGTCACGAATATACGCATTTCGCAGTAAGCAGAGCTCCTGCCTCGTCGAGCAGGATGCGAGCGCTGGCTGCTCGGGGCGGCGTCAGTAATTAGCAGCTCTTTCCTTCCGTCCCTACTTCCAATGCTCAGACTCATGCGTTCGCAGCGTCTTACTTTTTGCATATGTGAAAATATTTTTTAATTATCTTTACTTAATTCAAAAATTCAGATGTGTTTGAAATGGTTTGTGTCGGAAACTTTCAGACAACAATAATACTTTGTTTTTTTGAAATAGTTAGTCGAAATGCAAAACGAGGATTTATATTGTTACAAAAACGAATAAGAATGTGGATAAAAAAAGATCTTGTACAAAATGATAAAAGGCACATACAACTCATTTGTGTGCACAAAGAAAAAGTAATAATTCGTCGGTGTACGGTATACAAGCATGTCATTTATTCTGTATTAAATAAATCAACATAACAAAGAAATCGTAATCAACCTTTTTCCACATTGAAGAAAAAGATTTTCGAGAGAAAAGTGTTCGTTTAATTCAAAAATACTCTCAGTGTTCATATTCAAATCGTCATCGCCCTTAAAGTCCTCATAATCCGTCCAATTCTGAATCGTGGAATGGCGCACGGGTCGCAGTAATCAAGACGGCTTCAGTTGGATTTGGGTCTCTACACTAGCAGGCAGTGCGAGTGTATTTGTCGAAGATAAAAGGGAATTACGGTTAAACTTTTATCATTCTTATTGAGAATTCGTACAGAATGAGACATCAAATGCAAAAAAGGTATGTTTACGAACGAAACTAGTATTTGAATAGCACTTACACTACGTCAAATCCCGTGAAAATGGTCGCGGCGTGTGAATGTGTAGCGCATTTATAAAAAACTCATTACAGGCTACGAGTGCGGCGACTGCGGCGCGGACGAGTGGCGTCTTTGAAGGCCCGCGCCGCTACTGCGGTATTATTCCAGATTATACCGGCTTCCATACAAATGAAATCTCGCTTAAACCACTGCAATTTCGGAACGAGAAAATAAGGCTCAAAAGTTGTTTTACTGCACTCGCACTTTCCGGAAATTCTTTTGATATACAGTCGTTGGTCGGCTTAGGTTCGCCGCTTTTGAACGATGAACAGGTTAAATTACGGTTAATTAAATTTAAGTGATTTTTTAATCAACTTCAAGATAGTGTGCACGGCCTTTACAATTTCATTGAACAATTATTATTGTAGTTATAATGTTACTAATACTTAAATAATACTATGTTCAATATCCACGGGATCATTTAACAGAGACAAAAAGGTAAATAAATAACATAAGCTGTTCTAATAACTTAAGGCAGTTTACGTGAATCTGTATGTAAGTGTATCGGAGCGAGATCCGAATAACCATTACATATTTAGTGAGTGTGCCCCCGGAGACTGCACTTGCGGTTATTCCCATTAGCACGATTGAGCACTAGGCCACTTATAGCATAGCTCTTTTATAACCCATTTTAGCGCAAAATCTACACACCACCTTCCTAAATACTTTAATTTCAACCTTGTACCACAAATACTTTAATTTCAATTGGAATTCAGAGATCGGTGTTGTAAAGTACAAAGGCAGTATTTATTTTATACAATTCAGAGCGCGGGTAGAAGGTAAAATATCGATGCGTTTGTCGGCTGCGGTGGCTCCGACTCGTATAGATGCAGATGAGCTAACTATTTGTCTTGCCTGATCGCTGGGGCTTGATTAAACCGTGAAACAGTTAGCGATGTTCACCTGCTAGTCTTATAATGAAACTATACACCGGTGTAGTTGTGTACTGTACCCACACAGTTGAGCAGGGCTTGGGTTAATATTTTATTGTTTAATGGTGGTGCAATTTAAGTAGTTCCGTAATGGTTTTTAAGCAAAAGAGGGCGAGCGGCGGCACAGTGATTAGGACAGATAAATGACGGACATTACTTGTAATGAATGTTTAGGTGGTCGTAATCGCATCGCGTAAAGTGTCGGCGCCATTACTCCACAGCTGCTGTTGCCGAGATATTGCCTCGGGCAACATTTACCGTTTCGGCGTGGATTTATCCGTTCACGGGACAATTTTACACGTGCTTTTAAAAATGGACAATAAATTTTGATTTTAACAACGTTGTAACCGTTGTGCGATATGAGTTGGTTTTAAAAGAAGTAAATTCTTGTAACCATTTAGACTTAGGGTAGGTGTGTTCCACTTATGTAACGTTTTAGATAAAATCTTGATAAACTTAAAGATCATTTACTAAAAAGTTCACAAGCAATACATACAATACATTAATATTACAGACTTTTAGTATTTTTCCTCACAGTTCACATCATGTACAACCAACGTTGTTTATGCATTGTATAAGCAATGAAAGCATGTGAATACTTACGAAGAAAAATGGAAGTGTTATTGTAAAACTCATCGTTTATATGTAGAAGATTAAAATGAAAGGTTGATGGAAAGTGAAGTAAAGTATACAGGTAGTTGTACCTATTGCGAGGTGAAATGGCATTCGGTAGGTGTGTCGATGGAGGAGGCACAATTTCCTGCACTTAACAACATAGGAAGTAATTTTGACGACTCATCAAACGACGGACACCGATTGACGTCTCCCTCGTTAGACGTGTGCCTATCATTACGCGACGCGACGCTCGAATAAAACTTTAATGGCAGCTTCAACTTCACGTACAAAGTTAAAAATGTCAAACAAATTACTACTTCTTTGTTACCCCTTTTAGTTTTCCTCTTTATATTTAAAAATAGAATAAAGTTATAGCGATAACTAACGACTACGGGAATCAGACTGAGTGCGCTGTTGCTGTTGCGAACTAATGCGTAGGATTTATAGACGAGAAGCAGTCGTGATAATGGTCAAACAGTACCTACGTGCTCAAAAAATACTTATTATAAACGTAGTCACGTCAAATGATTTACAAATTCAGATAAAAAACGGAGGATTTGTAGACATTGATTAATTTAATTAGACATAATATTTTTGACAAAGAAGGAGTTTGTCAGCTTTAAAAGTAAGTAGGAAGCGAAAGTATAAATCTTCGGTTGTTACTCTTCTGGAGACGGCGGCGTTCGTCATCAAAGTTTGAGAATTGTGGGCATCTGGCGCGCGCCGCGACGCTCCCAGATTACCATGGAGAGCTTAGTTTAATCGTTTTATTAATACGCCACAAATCGTTTTATTGCCTGCCTTCATGCACTCCTTTTTGTATTATACGTCGAAATAAATACTAACAAAGCCATAGTTATAATATACCCTTTGTTGAACTTATTAGTTTTTCAAATAAAATGGCATTTATAAATGTTTTGACTGTCTGTAATATAAAATTATGGGGGAAATATTTTGAAACCAAAAAAGACCTTTCTGAGCTAGGTAAGTACCTATTCCTTAGTAAATTTATGAGGTCGCAGTAATACGTTGGCGATGTTGAATAAAGTAAGGCGAGAAGGCTTAGTATTATTTACGGTGCCTAATACCTGGCCGGCAGAGTGCAGGCCGCGGCTCGAGAGGCACGCAGGGCGCTCCGCCCTCGCCGGCGCGCACTGCCGCCTGCCGTGGACTCGTCTGGAATATTTAAATAATATTTGCCAATACCTTTGCATAAATAGCACCCTTACCTATACATACAAACATCTGATTTGTTTTTATATTGAATATAATTATTGCCTCTACTGATCGTGGCGTTGGTCTCTTTTTGGTAGCATTTTCTCTAATATGACTGATTCAAGGCAAAAGGTTGGGTACAATAAATAAAGTTTATAAAAAATCAATTTGCTAGAAGTGTAATGATTCAAAAACTACACGAAGTTTGATAAAGTGTTACGTAATTACGTATGTAGCAGTAACTTTTCGTAGGGGAAACTATTTTTCATCGGTATCAAATAGTTCTTAAGAATAATAAACGTTTTATTAGGCCAATCGAAATAAATTTTGCGAAATAGAACTATTTCACTTGATATTATAATCCCAGTAACACTCTTCTATGGTTATAAAAATTTTACAACTATCCTCATATAGAGCGCTACAAAGTTTGAAATAGATTTTGAATACCGCAGTATTGGTTGTATGGTGGTACGGGAGGAAGTGTGAAATTGTCAGTCGTTTCCACCACTGCATTTGATTGGATTAGATTGGTTGAGCTGTCGGTGGGATGATGCCGAGAGTTCAAACGTAAAATTTTACGTGACCACTTCCGGAAAGTCGGTAGCGATAGTGCAGTCAGCCACCGCTTGAGGTCGCTGATCTGTCTACACGTATTATGTAAATGTTAAGCTCTGCATTGAAGTTATGTTTAAAAGTATGATTTTTAAAACCAATGTATTAACAATCATCAGGGTGAATCTAAACGGAATAAGTATTCTATCTCCAATTAAAATTATACTGGAAAACTCATAATAATTTTAACCGACTTAAAGTGCTGTATAAAAATAAACATAAAAACAGAGAAATCAATAATTCCAGCGTTTATGAAGTAATGAAGTAAAATGAACAATGTTGCAGTCGATAGATTGAAAATAGGAGAGTATTAAGACCACTTTGATCCTCTTACCTTAATGGTCTCGATGTTAAATTGTTGTCTTAGAACATAACATAGCGTTATTTTAAAAAAAACTTTAATAGAAAGAAACTGATTCTTTTATTGTCATCATTATCACCCTGCCCTTGTCCATATGAATGGTCGGCACAGTATGTACTAGTCCTCCATACTTCCCTACTTTATGAATTTACTTCTTTAGAATTTTTTAATGTGAGTAATAATATATTGATGCAATAATTGCCAGTCTATATACTGATTTACAATATATCACGATTCATATGTAGCACTCAGAACACTGCTTGGTATATGAAAAAAAAATATGTATATATTTACCGACGCTCTAAGGTGCAGAAAAACGTCGTGATGCAACCTGCACATATCGGTTAAGAAATTCAAAGATTGTGTATTCACGCAAAATACGCGCTAGTCTTGGAGTTGCGGTAAATGGAGCCCATCATGGGTCGAAACCTTTAACCTTTAACCTTATATGTTAAAATTTCAAATTATCCACTTTATTAAAATGATTTATAAAAGCTATCGGACGTTTTAAGATTTGCTACGTGACACTTACATTTTTGTGATTTATTCTTAAAGTATAAATGTATGCACCATTTGCCACCGTTCCTTTTTCGTTTGAATAACGTACTAACTTTGAACTCTCCGTCTAATATCTTTGCTTTACATATCGCTTTTATAAAAAATCACCTTTCATTTAAGTGAGAAAAGATAGTGTGAATACAGAAGATTCAAAATGTTTCCGATAAATTACTATTGATTAGATTAATTAATTTTATGATGTTAATTAAAATTTAAAAATCAAAATCGATTTGGTGCATTGTTTACTGCTTTGAAAATAATGTCAAAAGAAAGAGTCCTTATAAAACACTTTTATCCTATAAAATTATTGGTATAGTAAATATTTGCAACTATGCAAGCTTTGAATGGTTATACTTCGATTGTAGCCAGTTCTAAAGTTATTAAAACTTTATGAAGCATCCTCACACTAACAGTGAATAGTGGCAATTCCTGAATGAATTCACGGCGTGCAATCTTATAAGAATGTTGTAATATCCACGTCTCATTACACGTAACTTTGAAGAATTATGACTTGGCTTCACTCCTTTATTGGAAATACCTTCACGGCCCTGAAATATTGCTATGTCGTGAAGAGCTACATTTTCTAATTAGAAATTCTTTGTCGGAAGTTTATTAAGTTTTTACTACGGTAATGAATCTAATGAAAATGCCTTGTCAGTCGCCGCTTTTGCCGGCGCGCCGTTCTGACGTGCTGGGTTTGGTGCGCCCGTGTAATAATAAACAACACGGATGAACAAAAGAGGTGAAATTCTCGCAATAGCTGAATGCACATTCGTTCGCCTTCAATCAAATTTCAAAGGACAGGCTGTGTATAAAAGCATTACCAGATACACAGGAGGGGGCCGACTAAATTCAATATGACGTCGAAGTACTATTTATTTGTATGTAGGCACTAGACTTGTTTGTCGGCGCGTGTTTGCCCTGGTAGTCGTTGTTTGGATCGCTCGTTCATTTTTATGAGTTATGGATAAGGTGGACCCTCTGTTATGTTTGCCGTTTCTATTCGATTGCTTGTTTTTGTTGAAGTATCGTTATGCCTCTGAGAAATCGAATTATTATCATTGTCCAATTTTTGTTTTTCAAGTTTTGACTATGGTATCAATAATTGAAATGTAAATTAGGAATAGTTATAGAGCTTTTAATAATTTATATGTAACTTTAGAAGTAGGTAACTATAGTTTACGTGAAGTTCTTTTTAAAAAATCTAGTCCGTCCAATAGATTCCCGTCGGCGTACGATACAAAGTATGTTAGTGTTTTATCTAAATATTGTGTGGCATTTTCCGAAGCGATAGGTCTGTCGTTACAAGTGCATTAGACGTAGCAGCAAACAATTACATTACCCTGCATACATAGTTTGGCACAAGACCAACGCCGAATACCACTCGTTGAACACGCCCGACTATTTTCAACTGTTATTCCTATGGTAAATTTAAGTTTATGGCTCGCCTTAGACACTACTCTATCGGTCTAATACTTTTGCTGCAGCACAAGAATTTAGAAATGCTCAAAATGTTTTATTTTCAAGGATAAAATGTCTTTATGAAAATATTAAAATCTGCTTTCTTACAAATTTATACACATTTAAAACGGTTTTGTAGAACACTTCCGTTATGTACTAAATAATGAAAAAATGGGGACATAATTGCCATTTCCGTGTTCGTAATATGATTACACGTGTCGGCTATCCATCATGTCAAATGTCAATAAAATGGCCGACCACTAGCACTAAATAAAGTTAAAAAGAATCAATCATGTATAATTTAATTTTGTGGGTCGAATGTTCGCGCCGCTTTGATAGAGGAAAAAATGTTAAAATGTATTGACCGATGCTAAAGTGCTTACTTTTTAGAAATGCGATAAATAAATCTATTATGTACGTTATGAGTTTTAACTATTTAGTGACTGTGTAGGCAAGGGAATAATTACTTTTAAATCACATTGAATTAGGCATGTGAAAACAGGGGCACCCTTCCAATGCAATTGGGAGTCTTTGAATGGTAAAATAAAATAAATATACTGGTAATCGTACACGAATCTTATTTCAACGAATAAAATGCAATATTAATGAAAACAGCGTCGAATAATACGGCGAGAACTGCAT
>QDHC01006953.1:111990-161978 GCA_013186455.1 Papilio dardanus tibullus | reverse complement strand
AGTTCTTATTTCAATTTAATGCCATTCATTGTAATAAGATTTGGCCGTCTGATTGTGGCTCAGTTTGTTCATCGGAAATATTAAATTGTTTTTTCTCCTCTCAGACATTTTGTTGTTTGTCTGCCGAATACAGCGTCAACAATGACTTGTTCTTTCGCGTTAATATCTACGTTACCTTTGTTGTTGTTTGTGTAACTTTCTTTTATATATTTTGGAAATGAATCTTAAACCAGCCATAGGTGTTTCAGAGTAAACTAAACAACCAAACCAGCGTTTTTGATAGAATTTTTTTGGCGCGAAACGTGTTGGTAAATCCACTGGGAATCATATACATGCTCGGAGATAGAGTGGGTCCCATATTTGCTTGGAAGTGGAAACGGACGGCAAGTGGAAAATAGAGTAAAAAAAAATCGTTTTAGTTTACACGGTTTTACTTTTCATTTCCAGTTTGTAACTACCCGTGTAAAAATTGTATTTTTCATTAAATGGTTCTTAAACAACCACAGTATAATAGCGAATGCTTAGAAATAGTTTTCCTAAAAATAAATTTAGAATTTGTGACAAAGTCTACAGCCTATATAAGCTGCTAAACTTTACTGGGTCCGGATTCATTAAAAGTAATATAAAAAAGTGAGAAACAATAACAGACCCACTGGCCTATATATCAGACATTTTTTCTTTGCGATAGAAATCAGAGACACTGCAAGCTCATTTCGAACAAATCATTTGGGAATAAAAAACTTTCAGATTTAAATCTAAAGCTTATATCTTGGTGTCAAGGTTATAATTACGTGAAATATTAAAATACACTTTTATACATTTGCTTTACAACTTATTAATACTTCTCAAATTTAATTCGCATATTAAATAATCACAAATGTATGCACAAAACCTAGATATGTAAGATTACTATAAGAATAAAACACTTACGAATACCGATTCATTCCTTGAACTTAGTGTGTGTGTAGTGCAGGGCTGCAGTGCGGCCCACATAACAGGCGGCTTAAGGCCCACCCGAGTGCGGACGGTCTTCCGATTTGCAAGATCCCCTCTATCGCAACCGAACACGCCTAGACAATTCACACTGTTTTACCCAAATATGCCGTTTAACAAGATCCCACTATTGAATATATTCAAGGAAGTTTTGCAGTTTCCATTGAATATTGGTAATAAAAAAATCATACATTTTATTCTTAACGACTTCAATGTATACGTAAAAGTTGATAGATTTAAAATATTGCTTAATTTATTTAACGTATTGTCTTACTGCACATAAAGTGTCAACCAATTATGATCATTGTAAATTGTACGTACGGTTAAGCTAATATCATTATTGTTAAAAGCAAAAATTGTCATTAGCTTAATTTGCATACACACAACAAGCCACACACCTACAGATAATGGCATTGCCTCGGAAATGGCAATTGTCGAATTGTGATCCGTGTGTCGGCATTTATTGCATAGCACGTCTGTAATTTGCATACGTTTGAATACTAAGTATTGGGACGTCACGGTTTGAAGCCACTTTAATTGAATAGTTCGCTTTAAGCATATTACTTCAACTTTATATTTCGTTGTTCGTCGAAACGACAAATTGAATTCGGTCGTTCGGTAAGGACGGGGAACGCAATTAAAAATTAAATTCGTGCATTTTAAATTTCAACGTGAAATATATAAAAGGGTTTTGCTTACGTTTATAGTGAGCGTTAAAGCAGGCGGAGGAGAGACGTGTTAACAGGCACCACGCAGAGCCTAGCGCTGGCTGGTAATATGTTATTTAAAAGGAATTATTTTCAAAGGTTTTGCGCCCACCAAATTCCTGCACTCGCATTTCTTAACAATATTATTCTCGCTTGCATTATCTGGATTTTCAATCACATCCAATGTCGTACATTTATTTTGTTTAGGAAATGAGTTGGAAATAAAGTCAAACAGGCAAAATCTTATTTTAATTTAGACCACCATGAATACAATTAAAATAAAAACTTTAAATGATATTACATATTTTATACTTAAAAAAATATAAAAATCGTATTACAAAATCAAACGATAAAGTCTTTTTCATAAAACATGTATATGACGGGGTGAAGCAAAGCAAAATTGAAACCGGTGTTATTACTTAGTATGCATTGGGCGGTCCGCGACGTAGCTACGTAGCTACGTAGCGTCGTAGCGGCGGCGTAGCGATCGCCCGCCGCGGTATCGGGGCTCCAGTCACGTTTCTCCAATTGTTTTCTGACGACACGTATCATTCTTTTAAATCAGCCCTTATGATTTATAGGCGTCGTATGGAGTAAATCGCGTACGCGGTAATGAGTTCCTTTAGTCGCTTGACATATCCAAGTCGTGAGCGTTACGTATGCGACGTACGACTCGATCTCGCAAACGGCACGATCCACAAAATGCCATCTTTAGTATTCATGAGAACCGTTGAGAACACCGTATGACATTTGCAATTTTTGTTTCATTAAGAATTCTGATATAAAGGATCGTGCGAAATGAATGCTTCGCGCGGCGAGGCGACGCGACGGTTCGCTGCGAGAGAAATGCTGCATTATAGCGGCCATCCATCACACAACGACGGCGGACGAGCGCGGCCCGAAAACACGTATTTATCCAATTTGTCTGAATACGTTTTTGACTTTTACTAGATGTGTACGCTTCGGCTTTCGTACAGATAAAATATCTACGGAGTTTCTTTTTAAGGAAGATCACGTAAATTATTAAAATAGAGAATTTTATATTTTCCTGCCTATTGTGAAAATACAACTAGTGATAATATTAATGAAAGCCAATCTGTTTTTCAATATATTGTAGTTTCCTGTAAAATACGTAAAACTGACGAATATATAAATGTATTTAACATGAAGCCATTATTTAAGAAACACAATATATTAAAGACACTTCAATTTTAATATAACATAAAGTGCAACTATAAATAGATATCGAATTAGCCGAAGAATGGAAAAAGGCGTATATGAGCGTCGGTGCACAAAGAGGTTGTGCTGATGGATTTTATGCAATTTTCAGTATCTATCACATCCAGCGCAGCGTCGCTCTCACCCGTAGGGATTAGCTTCGATCTTTTCCCAATACTTACAAGGTAAACAGCTTGACGCCCGCCGCCGCCTGCCGCCGCCCGCCGCCGCCTGCCGTCGCCCACCGCTCGACGCCCGGAGCCCGCCGGAGTAGTTACTCTACTGACGGAGATAACAAGCCGTCACAAACATACACATAGTTAAAGGAATGCCTCGCGCGGCTTTCGGCCACCTCATACCTTATTCAATGCCTCATAAACGAAGATACATTGTTGCGATTTTAATTTTAAATGTGATTATATTGGAGTTTAAATCTTGCTTAAAGCGATTTCTTTAAGTACTTGTAAAATGTAAGGTAGGCAGGTTGTCGCTCTACATTTTTATTCCATTAAAAACTTAGCTAAATTCTTCAATTGAAGTATTATTACTTTGGGCTTATGAACATTTGAGTGTTTGCAAATTTTACCATTAAAAAATAAACAAATAAGATATGTCAAAATGATATAGTTTATTTAATTTAACAAAATTAATCAGGAAAATCCGGTTGACGCATATAATAAAAGGGGGAAACGTGCTGTTTATTATTGCTGGAGGGATATTGCTGCGCCACGCGTGAACAAATGTGATGCATGATCCTCATTTTCATCCGAAAGTAATTTTTTCTCGAAGCGCCACCAGTAATGTTATATAAAAAAAAAATTTGATGGCACACGAAACAAGAATATCTCGATGTAGTGACGATACACCGAAAACGTGGACGGAATAAATTTTTGGTCATAGAAACCATTTTCAATTTCACGGCTCAATCTTTGTGTGCTCGGGGTGAATATATAAAAGGGCATTCGTTGATGTCAACAAAGTGTAATGGTTTCGTGCTAGCTCGCGTTTGATCTATGCGTTCCGATCGAGACCGATTTCAATTTAAAAAAAAATGTATACCTTTTGAGTATTGATTTGTTTGGTAATTTTGATTTTGATAAGCGTTTGATACTTATCTACTTTAGATCGACAACATTTATTGATTTCTAAGTCTAAAAATCTACGAGTATCATTTCAATCTAACTTCAAAATGTTCAATTGGTAGTTTATAATAAATTACTTGTATTGTTTTTGATAAATCGTCTCTAACCGGTGTAGTGAAAAATAGCTTAAGTACAAGGTGCTGGTATAATGGTATTTGGGCGACTCTTGACAAATTATTTAAGAACGTGTGTGAGGGGACTCGGCCATTATACGCGTGATTGATCGTGTTGATAGCGAACCTACAAAACATTTCTTTTAAATATATCGTTTTTAATTTAATTTCTTTTCATAAATTGTCATAAATCGAAAACTAAGAACTGAATGTATTTTGTAACGAAGATTAAAATATTGTTAAATACTAATTTATAGATTTTAAAAATTAAAAATCTTGTGCAAAATAAAATATTAACATTGTGTAAACTGATTCCAGCTTAAGTTTATCTTATTTAAACATGAATCAATTATTATAAGCGATTGTTGGTTTGAAAGACAAAGTACTTTTTAATGTGACCTAAATAGAGAGCTATCCAGACAGCACTAGAATACAAACAGTAGGTAAATAATTTATTTTGTTCAGGGGATATCCATCATCTTTTTATCGTGTGACAGGCTCGTAAACGTTGTTATGGATATTAGGTAAAATTAACAGCACTTTCAAACTTTTGACATGAAAAAATTATTTACGTAAACATTTAGAATGTAATTGACGGCTCTTGTTTTGAATGATATCAATTTTTATTGTACTTATTTAATATAGGAGACTTAAATAATATAATAAATAGAGAAATAAACAATTTAAGTCTTGTTAAAATAAGAATAAACTTATTATAAACATAGAGGGAGGGCTCCATAGTAATTTGACTTTAAAATGCATGCCGCAAAAGAAATTATCAAAAAAGAAAATCTTGGCATGAAAAAATCATGAAAAAATTTCTCAAGTTTGGGAAATTGTGTGTTTTTTTAATTGTTTAAAATAAACAATAGAATAAACTAAAACATTCAATAAAATGTTAATTATTGTTTTTCATTATTTTATTTAAAAAAAATATTTCCAAACAATTTTTAACAAAGGCTATTTTTGTTTTATGGTTGTTATAAATTTTTAAATTGGCGTTTTAAAAAGGTCTTGATTAATTATAATATTAAACTTTAGTAAATACTATGAAATAAAATGTAAATATGAGAAAAGAGGTTACATTCGGTCGATTTTTTATGTCGGCAATCGTAATGTAAAGGTCAACTAGGCGAAATTTCCCTACGAAAGACCTCCGGAGGTCAAAGAAGATGCCTCACTTTTAGGCTTCGAATGTTGCATCTATAGTATAGTATATCTTTGTTTGAAACCATTAAAGCGTTATTATGTTTACTTAAGTGCTCTATCAGTAAAGAGTTAAGTGTTTTTCTCTACAATCTATTTCAACAAGTGGTGCCTATACCTTGGCCTTTATTACTTTCAATAAATAGTAAAAATAGTAAACGATATTCCTGATTTTTTGAGATCATAATATTTTATTAGAGTTGTACAATTACCGATAATTAATTTAGTACCTAGCGTATTATGAAGTCCTACTCGTATGAATAAATTGCATGCGATATCGTCAAGTAGGTGTGTGAGAATGTAAATGCGAAGTCGGGAGGCGGGAGCACGAGGCGCTGCATGGAGTAATTAGCAGGGCGAGTGCATAAGAACAGCTGACATCCGAAGCCCCTCTCGCTACATCCGCACCTCTTGTACGCAAGGACAATCATTGACTGAGAAATACCTTATTACGTAATCTTTTTTTATTTAGTAAGACCGTTGGTGGTTCAGGGGTTTAGCTCTTCACTTGTAAAATACAGGTCCCAGGTTCAAATCCCGCCAGGTAACAATATGTTTTTCGATTTTCATATGTACATATTTACCCAACACACTTACGGTGAAGCAAAATATTGTCATGCAACCTGCTCATATCGGCGAAGAAATTCGAAGGTATGTGTCACGCAAAATACGCGCTAGTCGTGGAGTTGCGGAAAATGGAGCTCATCATGGGCGAAACTACACACTATGATTTAGTAACCATTTTAACCTCATTAAAGTTATTTACGATCAAGTTTGCTGAAATTGATTACAAAATTGTTTTATTTTATTCCAAATATCTAGATGGAGAAATGATCTGGTCGAAGTTAAGCATTATAGAACAAAAGCCATAAGAACATAAGTAGTAAAGTAGTAGATTTTTCTATAAATTAATAACAAGACCTACAAACGTTGATAAAATCCAAACAAAAAAACAATTGGTTTACATGGTCTTTTATTGTTAACGAAAATTAATTTACGATTGTAATAGAAATATTATTTTAAATAAACACGATAGCGAATTGAATCATAATTATTGTTTACGTCCATTGTGTATTTCATGTTAGCCCGTCTGATCGGGAAAACTTGCGGCTCCCGGGGGAAATCACCATCACAATTACATCTCAAATACTACAACGAATAATTCTGACGGACTTTTAAGAACTACAATGGTTATATTTTGAACGGAGCTTAATAGAACTGCTACGTACTTTTATTAAACATTATTTTAATATGTATTTGAATATAAGAACGATAATGATGACGTGCTGATATCTTTATCAATGCCACATCTTATGCGTCAGTCATCATGCTAGTCTCAATATCTCTAGGGGTCGGGAATATTCTCTAGTAATTGTGTAAATTTTAATTTAACCGAGATTTATTTTTTGATAAAATTTAAGGCATTATTATGAATTAATGTAGATATTCAAGTCCTTGAGGTGCTTGAGTTGTGATAATGCTATGAATATTCAGAAACCCCGGTCGTCCCCGAGGATAGAGCCCTTCCGAGCATAAGAGATGAATCGCGGATGGTGAGTTTCCAAACAATATGATATTATCATGGCATTTAGACGTACCTAATAAGATTTACTTCAATATAAATGCGCATCATAGCTTCCATTATTTAGAGGTATTATCTTATTTTGGGCGGTAGCTAGTTATATTACGTATTCAAAGTCAGTTGAGTGAAGCCGTTTGAGCTTATAAATCCTTATTTTAGAATCAAGTTGTGTATAAATCTAAATGATACTTAACTATATAAGCACCTGCTTTGTGTTAAGTTATTATAATATTAGGTTGTATGAATAGAAGTTATGGTATAAATTAAACTTGAGTTTTAAAATATTTTAATTACAGCATTTGGTTTGTACACAGCAAATTGGACGGATAACCTTTGGATCCATTAAAAACAAATGATTAATTATTTTTCAACCCTCTTCAAAACACCGACTTATTCTTCTAAGAACATCCGTTATTTTCCAGCTCGATGATCGCAAAAGAATATTTTCAAGTTAAATGTGATACGCAGCAATGGATAAAAGGAAAGTAATTTTCAAATAACCCAAGTATGCACATGGCAGAATTAATTAATTCGATAGAAAAACTCTTACAAAGGAGAATTGATGAAATTATAAACTGTTAAAAGTAATTGATGGTTAGATTAAATTGATTGCATTTAGATTGGTTTGACAAGTTTATGACAACTAGCAATAAATAATGGAGATGACGTGAGTTTTGTATGACATACTAGGTGTTGTGGGAATTGAATCTGGTGCACGTCACGTGCATTGAACGTTCCGAGGCGAGCCACTAAAAGCGGTCCGCAGTAAACAAGAATTAACGCCGAACCTGCCCGCTGTCCGCCCCCCGTCGCCCGCCGCCCGTCGCCCGCCGCCCGTCTCCCGCCACTCTCCTTTATAGTCACATGATAAAAGCTTCTCCTTTTAAGACTTGAATAGTAAAATGAAATGTATACTATACTTCTGGACTATCTGGTGCTAAGTTCCACCTGGTAGTATCCGTCTATGTCATATAAACCACTCAGAAAACTGTATAAAAGTGAGATAAAATATTCATAAGCCATCAATTGCCTAATTTGCTGCGTATATTTCCATACATAAAATTGTACACTTTGAATGATGCTTAGTATGAATAAACGAGGAACAATTTGTGCTCCTAAACATAAAATAACATATATTCGAGTTGAGCTAGAATGGTTGATTAACTTTTAAGTTAATTGTTAAGAAAAGTTGATATTTATTTGATATTTATAAGTATCCTAGTGTGCAGAGTGCACGAATCGAGAATTCTAAAAGCACAATATTTGCAAACGAAAGAAAAACAACACTCAAAGCATAAAATATTCATTTAAAATATGCAGTCCTTGGTCGTGATTGCGTGTAAACTGAAATTGAAGTGTCTGACTCGAAATGCAAGCGGCAAAAGGCGTCAAAGGCTTTATTCACATTCATCGACACGTAACGCCATCACCACCGGTGGCGGTCGCTGTAAAATTTAAAAAGACTGCGTACCCGCGGTGTGCTGTAAATACATACTGAACATGTATGTATTATAGTTTCTATTTACGTCTGGCCATGAAGGGTGAGATTTTATAGTTAAAATCTCGTTTGATGCTAAAGTGAAAAGTAATTATACAGTAGTGAGCCAAGTTTGATAATTAACATCGAGATTTCTTCGATGTTCTATTAAAATTTATTGCTCGAAGTTGAGACACCGCGAATCGCAACCGGCCTGAGTGAAAGCTTAAAGTTTCATTGAGGCAGTTACGTTCCCCTTCTGGACGATCGACGTAAATTATTCCCCTAGAAGAAATCTCTAAGGGCTGAATGACGGATAAAGGACGAGCGATTTTATTACGTACACCAGGTCCGTCGGAGCCGCCTCGAATCAACCTCGAATTTTAATTGAGGCTAATGTATTCAATATCGAAAAACGTTTAATTTGATTATCCTGGAAGAAAAAGTGTCAGAAAAATTTACCGTGTCATTATGATTTTTTAGTACAAATAGGTTTATTGAAAATAGTTTTATTACTCGATCGTTTATGAGGTAAATTGTATTATAATTTATTTTGCAAAAGGTTAAAAAAGGAAATAGTATTTATTATTTTTCTGCCGCGTAACTAAATGCAGCGCAGTTTTAATTGCATGCAATACTACTGCAAAAAAATCGAAAGTAATATCTTTACGAAACGTTCATTCTAAATAATTCCAAGACGCTTTAAATGTTTTAGGGTAATTTTCTTCTTCCGTAACGGCATTGTGAGTGATAATCAAAACCCCGTTTGTACAGATGTTACGCTGGAAATTTCTAAATTTAATACCTTTTCTACGATAATAACGCCATAAAATAGCAGTAAAATGTTAAGATTGTAACGTAACGGCCTTTATTGCGATAAGTAATTGAATGCTAACGTACATTTCGCGTAGACAACTTTGTTCGTAGACTTCGTAGCGGAGTTCGTAGCGCCGTTACTTTTTGTAGTACGCGTACAACCAGCTGTTATTTCCTGTCGCATGCCTTTCCTTTTCACGCTACGTCGATTTGGAAAAAATGTTTACCATAAAGTCGGGTTGAGCGATTCGGGGGTACGTATAATCCGCTTAGTTAGTCGAATTTAAAACTCGTTTCCTTGACATAATCGACATGAATTTTTCACGTATATTTCTTTCACTCACAAATCCAATTTAATTAAGGCGAGGAACTCGCGGTTTAAATCCTATTTAAGCCGTTTTTATTACCACCCGCTGGGCAAAGACGGTTCGCCGGTAGTCCGACCGCGCCGCTGCCGCGTAAGAATTGGAGCGCTCGTGAGGATTTCTCTGGCTTTTATCTTACTAGTCAGAGTATGATGGCGCGCGATTTGTATGCTAATTTATTATAGTGATCAATTTCTGTTATAGTTCTTCTTTAGATATCGCTTTTTATACACATTTTTAAAAGTGGTATTAACCAATTTTTTGCGGCATTTATTCCTTAATCTAACCTTATTTACTCTAGGGATCGGATGTCTCATATGGTTACCCACAATTCGGAAAAGATCTAGCTAATCCGACCACTCCCTTTGGAAGTCCCTTTAATGTGTTCCTGTTTTCCTGTTCAATTACGCTATTTTCTTTCAAGTTTTTTTTAAATAAATTTAATTGCTATTTTTGTGATTGCGCCTCAATACCTTGTAACATATGTACATACTATATTTTACACAATCTTATTAATACTATGATATTAATTTCTGCGTAACATTGAAACGACACTACAAGGCATAGGTACAGAATTAATAAAAAATATCAATAAAAAAAAAAGTTAAGCGGATAGTAATTAAGCAAGAATTTATTTTGCAGTTCACAGGGCAGCCGTAAGATTTTGAACGGAGGCCAAACAGGCAAAGGAGCTGCGGTAATGGTCCGAGAGGGCATGCATAATTTAGCCGCAAAGAGCTTGTTTTGTAATGTTATTAGTTCGTAATCTCGCCGGAAACAGCAAACATCATTTGCCCAAGCTAAAATATTAAAATAATTTATTTTCAACGACGCCGCGGGCGTACCAGTGCACGATTCCTATTTAATATTCGAATTTAAAAGCTTTCTACTATTTTTCGAATTAGGTGTGAATAAAAAAAATGAATGAAAGAACTGCTATGCAACCTAAATCCACATATTTATTTGTTTTTTGCGTATCGACATAATAAATGCAAACATCGATTATTTTAAGAAGCATGATATTGAAGTAAAAATGCTGAATACAAAATAACAATAATTTAACTTGTGCTCGTTTCGGTTTTGCAATGATAATTTAATTACTACGTACCGGTACCACGTATAAATCAAGCAGACTCGTTACGCGGTACTGAAGACAGCAATAAAATATGTCTTATTATGGCTTCTTTAATGGTAATTCAGATAAATTAGAGTATTGCTGCTCGTAAGAGATATTAACAACTACACTTTTGTTGAAAATATAGGTTTTATAAGAAATGTAAATATTTTCGTACCCATATAAACATCACGAAGATAAAATACAATCATACATGATTATTCAATATCAGATAATCTAGTAAGAGTAACTAAACGTTTGATTAGAATTTTATTGGTAGAGTAATAAAGGGAATGCTTAATCCAAGCAAACCTCTAGAATAATGACGTAAACAGTAGCAGCACTAGAGTGTGTCAACAAGCACAGATGCTAGTGTTGTATTCAGAGCCACGCATCGCACTGCGGACCGTTTGCATGCTCTACACACAACCTACCCTGCCCTGCCCTGCCCACTCATTACCGGCTTTCGTTAAAACGAATTTTAAACAGCCTTCTTTATACAGCCACCCTAATTACTGACCGTTTTAAATAGCTTAATTCCTTTAAAGACCTGCTTGCTCCAGTCTGTTTTCATGTGCAAATATAGTTCAGAAAAAAACGACGGTTTTAAAACATGTCTAATGAAAAACATACCGTTTTTTTTACTTTGCATTCTTTGCACTAAAGCGTATTTTGAAAAGTGTCGCATAAAGACAAATTAAAACTACGGTATCCATTTGGTTGGCACGATACCAATGCCAACTACATTCTGCCGATCACACCCTACTTAAATATACGACGTCATCTGAAATTGACTTTATTGAAGTCGGTTCAACTACTACAATGAACATTCTGGCCTTTATGTCACGGATTTGATCTTATTCCATACTATCGCACAAATTAACAATTAACGTCAAGAATCTTTTGTTTTGTTTGATTCATGCATATGTAAGTATATTGAAACTGCTTTGAAATATCATTATAACATAAATTGGAATACGTTTTCCAAGTCGGCCGGGACTGTTGGTAGATTTTCGAAAGGAAGTTCGGCTTAACGGAGCCGCTTGTGTCGCGTGCAGGTGATAAATCGTACACGCCATCACTTTTTACTAACGAGACAAGATGTCTGTCTGTAAATATATTCATGAAGCGATTGTTAGCGTCGCGTCGTGTTGACGTCGCGTTTCCCTCGGGCCGGTGGCGACGCAGCGCGGCATTGCGCGGGCCCTTTTTTGTTAAAAGCCGCCGGTTTGGTCGGAGGGGCATCGGAATGTTTTCGTCCGATTTACGAAATGGAGATTTTTGAGCGCGGTTCAGTAGGCGCCGTGTCGTACAACTGCACCGATGACAATAAATATCGTGCGCGGCGAGCCGTGAAATCGAATAGGCTCCGTCTGTGAGCGCTTTACAATCAGCAGCCGCCTGTCGCACGCCTACCCCTCGCACCGCCGCACCCAGCACCTCGCTCTAACTTACTGACTTCCCCGTGCATAAAAACTTATTGAGCACCAATAATCAATCTTAAGAACTGTTTGAGATATTAAAAAAATCTAAAAAGTAATCCTACAATTACTTTATGTTTCTATTGTGTTAATTTTTAAACATTTTTATATTAAAATCAGATGAAGATTTGTAACTTTCCTAAAATTTTCATGTTTCAATTTGAACTTGTCGTACAGTCTCTATTTATACGAACGTACAAAATACAAGTTGGTTTCATTGTAACTGTTTCTGATTTGAACGTAACCTGCAAATGAATTATTAAGGAACATTAAATATTCGCTTAATGTGCAGTTAGAACGTATCTCAATAATATATTTTAAACATTCGCACGCAGAGTGCCAGAGTAATTTGCGGTTGTGACGCTCTCCCCCCTGCCCCGCAGGCCGCGCGTGTCCCCTGACGCGTGTTCGATTAGAGCACAAGTAATTCCGGAAAGGAAATTGAAATCTTAGCAATGCTCCACGGACTTTAAATTTCTACCATCAGTTTTCAAAATGAAAAACAAACGAGCTACTTTCTATTCAAGGTACCTCTCGTAGGTTAGATGGTATAATAATTTTATTTATACATATGGAGTTCAGACTTTAGCCTACCAGCGACGGAGTTAAAGTTAATTTTGTTAGATCTAAAGATTTGCCATTACATTTTTTGCGGTGAAGGAAAACATCGTGATGCAACCTGCACATATCGGCGAAGTAATTCAAAGAAATGTATGAAGTCATGCATAATACGCGCTAGTCATGGAGTTGCGGAAAATGGAGCCCATCATGGGTCGAACTACATTACACTACATTATCAAATCTTATGACAGTTACAAAGAGTACCTATTCAACAAAATTATTTTACCAATCTTTACAAACTAAAAAAAAATTTTTAATAAAAATAATAATCAACAAAACTACTTCATATGGAACATCATTAATATCCCACTCGTTATAATACTTGTAAGCTAAATCAAACCAAAACTATTAAAACTAACATCCTTACTAAGTGTTACGAGCGCAAATATTTATTTAACTTTTTTTATAAATGTCACAAAGGTTACATAATAATAAATTTTCCGTATTAAATTGCCAACATAGTCCGTTGTCTAATTCAAACGACAACGCTCCGCGAGGGTCTCGATGGTAATATTTTAGCGTTGCATTCACAAATAGCAGCGGAATAATCGGGTGTGGAGTAATGAACACAAGCCCCGGGCCCAGGAGTTTAATTTTCCTTTTCCGCACGACCGTCCCGCTAGCCCCGGCTCATTAATGGGGCGACAATACCTCGCGCCTCGTCATTTGCACCCGCACTCCGTCCGCATGCCGCGCGCACGCCGCCTGCATGCCTCCCGCATGCCTCCCGCACGCCTCCCGCACGCCGTCCGCGCGCAGCTCGCAAACCTCCTGCATACCGTCAGCACAACGCAGGTCCGCCGCGTGCACGCCGCCGCGCAGACTGCTACGAGCACAATAGTCACCTCAGCTCAGTCTCATCCTAGTTACTACTAACAAATATTAAATACCTTTTCATAGGACATTACGATTTTTTACGTTATTAATATAACTGAATTGCATTTGTATGACATGACAATGAAATTAATTGTCCTCATAAAAAATATATAAAGTAATTTTACCGTTGCTTATTTGTAAAATATTATGATGCAATAACTACAATGTACGTTAATGTAAGTCAACAATCGCATTTAATTCGACAATTTTCCGAGTTGAACTGCAACATCGGTCTCATGAATGAATCATAGCGATCGCGTCCCTAGACCTCGGCGGTCGTATTCGATTAGCACGAATAATTCCGAAAGGGAAATTGAAAAGCTAAAGCGATGCCCTGAGGACTTGCTCTTTCTGTTATTTGCGGCCAGCCTACGCCGCTCCCTGAATACTCAAATAGAATCACTGTTTCTATACGAGATTAACCTATCATAGTCACATAAACTCATTCAACCTTAAATCAATACATTTCATAAAAATAATGAAATCTTTTTTAATTTCACTTCTGTTTATAGCAATTACGTTTAACAGTTCATTTGTTTAACGTTAGTAAAGTTATAACCGACTTCCAATAGAAGGAGGTTTTCAAGCCAATGAGTTTTTTTTATGTATATTCGGAAATTAATCACACAATAATTCGCTGTGTATGCAAAAATACAAAAGATTAGTATGCACAATTAGGTTTAAAATATAATACAATGGACAAAACTATAATACATTAAATTCCCGAAAAATTAAGTCTAAAACATTATAGAGACAAAGAGAATACTTCTAATTCTAGTTAACGAAAGGCATTGGTTTGTATCGCACATTATTTGCTCTGTCTTCGGATCTAGACGTGAACAGTAAATAGCCGCGCTCGGTCCCGTTCGGTAATCCTGTGTTAATTAGCAGTTGGTTTAGCGTGCACCGCCGGGACACACGGCCGCAACTAACTTGGACAACTGTTTCTAATATTTTAAATTAACTTCATTCCTTTTTGGTAAAACGTGTAAACGTGTGCATATGTAAAAATTTTGATTTAATAATTTACTTCTAAGAAAAGTTTTGTCACTAATTACGATGCGAGAGACAACTTGAGTGGGTACTTAATTGCACGATTTTTACGGTCAATAAAAATTAATTCATATCTCTTTAATATTTCATGCTCACCGGTACTCTTAATATCATGTCCTAACACATGTGTTGTCCATCGCAACCGCCAGTGCCGTGTGTCACTGTAAGCGTCCCATTGTAATGTAAAGAAGTATCGCGTGCCGCATACGACCGGCTTTAATAAAATTGCTACCGTGTATGTTGGCGGAATTCATAATTATCTGTTTTAATGGATAGTTTAAAACTAAATAAAATGAAATATGACTACATATATGAATTATTTTAGCTATCTCGGTAACTATAATATATACTAATATTATAAAGAGAGAAACTTTGTATTTTTGTATTTTTGTTTGTATTGAAATAACTCAGAACTACTGGACCGATTTCAAAAATTCTTTCACCATAAGAAAGCTACATTATCCCCGAGTAACATAGGCTATATTATTTAATTCCACGCGGACGAAGTCGCGCACAACAGCTAGTTTTTAATAAAGAACACAGTAATGTAACTTTTTCCAATTTTACAATGTTCAAAATAAATAAATACAATAAGAATTAGAATTAGATGACAAACTTTTATAAACTAGAATTTTATTTGTTAGCAAAAGACTGCAAGATAATACTAAATTACAGTAAACTCTAATATAAGGATGAAGATAAAAAGAACTTTTAAATTAACAAGTGATCTCAAGAGTGCTTCTTACATTAAGCCATCCAGTGGCGCCGGTGCCGGTGCGGTGTTAATCCAAACCTAATTGGTGGTCAGAAGACTATTGGACTTGAAATGACAAATCCAATGCGATTACTGACACAAAGACCTTCTCCAGAGACTAAACGAAACTAACATTTATTTTGTGAATATAAAATATAAAGGAAACATTTCGTACTGAACGCCTTGATATAGAAAATCAAAGTTTGAATAACATTTCTCGACACAATATAATCCAAAGTAAAGTCATCTTCGACATGAAAGAAACACATCGAAATTCTTAAGGGGAAAATATTACTTTGCAATCGGGAAATTCTTCGTTGAAACAACTCGCGGGGAGGTAACGTTCATTTCGACAAAAGACGAGCAATATTCCGTGCACAAAGGAAAGCACCCGATATATTCAATGCAGTGACACAAGAAATGGCGGCACAAAGCGGTAACAAAGCTCATATTGGAAGTAACATCGCGGCTCAGGCAGCGGCGCGGCGGTGGCGGACCGCTCGCCGCTTTTATAAACACAAATATCACCGCTACATCTCATTTGTTTACGAATTATAAGCTGACACCTTGAAGTGTATGCGAATAGAACGTTATCTGTCTTTCTTAATGTACCATTAAATGTTAACGAGACAATTTGTTACGGATTTTCAGATTATAAGAACAGTTGTGTTCATAAGTTGAGTCCGATTAAAGTTATATTTTAAACATTCTATACTAGAAGTTAAAAATTCCCATTAATTTTGGAAACTAAAATATTGAAGACTGCTGTAAGGGCGTGGAAAGACTTATGTCAACGCAGAGTGTATTTCTTGGTTCAGTTTATTAACATCATTATATTCTTTCGATATGTAGATACGTAATATAATTTAAAAATAAATAATGAAAGAGTATCACAAATTGTTTTATATTTTGTATTGATTTAAAATAAGACTATAAGATAATTTATCACCAATTTAAAAACACTAGTAAAATATGAGTTACTGCAAAAGTATACCAAACTTTCTGAGTAATTGAGAAAATATTTTTTTATGTAACATATTACTCACTGTAAAAAGATATACTATTTCAAGATATTTTAATTCGTGTATGTAGTTTCTAAACCACTAAGAAGTTTCAATAAAAAAATATGTACGCTAATCTGTTAAGCATCGTGGAAGTTGAGAGTTTAAGGAATAATTCAAGAGGCAGACGCATGCGCGTATTTTACGCGCCACCCCTTGAGCATTACGACCGCCTCCCTTCGGCAAACACACCTGAAAATTGAACCTTGTGTTCTCTAACACAAAGTTTTTCAGACGGCAATTTTATCATCTGAAGAAATTTTCGAACTCGACATGATCTTCAGTTCTAAAGCCGTCATTATTCTCGCGTACGAAGAATTAGATTTTAGTAACGTGCTCTGTACTTTCGCGCCCCTGGTCCTGGTCGGCTCGTCTGCCCTGAAGTGTATTGTAAATTGGCCCTTAGTTGTTTTTGCTTTAAGGTATATTTTTGTACAATAGTATTATCTGGTGTAGGATGATAGTAGAGCAGAGGGTAGAGCGCTCAGTCGTGTGCGAGCGTCGGCGGCGAGCGAGCTTGGCATCGCGTCCGCAATCGGGTCGCGTCCGTAACTTATTACGCCGCAACACTAGTCGTCCACACTCAAACATTTTCGCTGTGATTTTTTAAATACTATCAAATAGATTTATTTTTTCATTTCATTTCAAAGACAAATATATTAGAGTTATTTTTTGATCGTTCGTCTTTTATGATGGATATTTGCATTGTAAGTATTTTAAAATATATTTGCATGTATTAACTATACGTTTTTGGACTATTAATTATAAACCACCATCATTTATTCAACATTGTTTACTTTTTAAACGTTTCAAAAGTTATAATGTACAATTATATTTCATGAATTACTTTTAATTAGTAATGAATGAGCAAAAGTAATTGTAAAAGGAATAAATGAGTGAGAATGTAAATCGTAGCGTGTCGGGCGCTGCGCGGGGTGGCCGGGATCCTCGAATATTTGCCGTTTCGCCGACATTCCACAGTTAATTAAAGCCCATTTATACACTGTCTAGTAGTATCAAATTTATGAAATGTTAAAACATTTCTACACAAAATTCTTAATTAAATTATATCTACAATAATTAAAAGTAAAAGAATTGTTTTTAAACTTAGTACAAATTCAGTAATATTGTTCTTAAATTATTTTCTCGTTTTTTTAAAAAGGCGCAGGTTTAGTGTAAGTAACTTTGAGTCCTCGAGTTTTCTTACTTAAGGTAGAGCCGCAGATAAATAACGGCCTACTCTCCACCTCCTTGTCGATTCCTATAAGCCCGCCTCATTCATTGCTCCGCCTACTCGTACACAGTACATAATATACATACATCACTTATATACTTTTCATAATTATATAAAAGTAAAATATTATTCGACGATTACCACTCGGTTCTAGCAAATATGTGACTATACAATCCGTTTTGTTCAGTAACTACTACAAGACTTCTAAAACTATTTAATTATAACAGATTAACTGATATGTGTAAACACGGTATTTTCTACTCAATTATTTTTCTATTAATATGAATATAGAGTGAAACAAGTTACTCATTATAAAGATAAATGTCAACATCTGTATTACTTATTAAAACTCTACGTTGTATATTGCATATAGCAAGCAACATCCAAAAACATAATTAACGTTGCGGGTGAACTTTCGCAGCTAAGAAGTCGAAACTCTGCACACAATGTTGTGAGAACATCGACCTCTAACAAGCCGGACGTTCAAAGTTGTTGAGCGCAGGGAACTGCTACAGAATAATTTTACAGAGACGGCCAGCAACTGAGCAAACAGTTTTAGAGTGTTTACCACTGCGGACAGTCCGGTACGAACAAATGTGGACACAATTGTAACCACACGGGAAACACATGTAGCTTCGTGCAGAACTGACCCGATGGACCCTCACTCTCTGACCCGGTCCCGGCAAACTCCAGCTGCAAGAAACCACATCGTCTACACGGACCACAAAGGAAGGAAGTAAGTATCATAAGCTATCACAAAATGCATCAATTAATTTCTAAATCGTTTTGATTGTTACACTCTGAGTGGGGGAATTTAAACGTTTAAACCTAACAAATGACAGCTATTATTTCTCTCAATTTAGTCTAACAAGCAACTTGGAAAGGTTCGCCGAAACGCGGAACTCAATGGCCGTGAATTTTGTAATCTTCATTAATTTCGGCCGAGGTTCATTTGTTCCCCTCTAATATTGTTTGTCTCTTGCTTAATATCTCAGCTGCATGAGATAATTTAATTACATGCGAACTTCACTTCAAAGGTGTGGGCCGACGGGTTATTTTACACAACAATCGAAACATGTACTGTGATATTTAATTCTGCATAAACAATATCTTTTAAATTATATTTTTTGAGATACATATCACACCTAAGAATTTTTTTTAACCCTCAAACCAAAAAAATAAAGCTTCATTGTTACTTGCAACTTTATTTGCTAAACTTTGCTTTTTTGTTATTTCTAATTTATGCCGTCTTTTGACGTAGAATTTAAAAACATGCTCGGGGCCTAACTCTACCCTCATATGCTAAATAGGACGAAGATTTTTTAAGAAAAATGTTATGTAAAGTATGTTACATAGTTGATAATCTAATAGGAGATTCGTCCTCAGTGTAGACGAAACTCATTCTGAAATATTACAAATACTTTTCAGCCGACTAAAAGTACAAATCTTTTGGCACACGAAGTTAAGAACTGAAGCTATTTTAATCTAAAGTTACATCCGGGAACAACTTTTTACTTTTGAGTACACGACAGTTTCTAACTTATACATAAGTTATTACAATGCAAGGCGAGAAAGAATTATAGTAAGAAAATTTGAATAGAAAGTGTTGTACGGTCCAGTTGGGTAAGGCGTTAGCGGTGCGGGTGCAGGGTGGGGCGAGGGGCGAGCGGGGAAGTGCATGTGTGTCGCGGAAGGACAGCACAGTTACTTGTAGAGTTTCCGTTAGTCACATTTTCGCAACAAGGTATTCACATTTCGAGTAGAGGAAAGTTGGCGTTATCGCATTTAAAATAGAACTACGGGCGCATCTAACTTTGTGATGCAAAATGGACATGCAGGAACTACTTTGATGTTTTCAATTTAAAGACTTAGTAGACAGATAACTGATAACAAATAGGGACAGGCCGTCCACAATCAAACTACAATTTCATCAAATTAAATTATTAAATTTATCATACATAGAAAATAATATCTTTGATGACAGCAAGCTAAAATGTCATATTTTATCTTTATGTTACTATGACTACCACTTTTATTTTTGACTTTTAGGATTCGTTATTAAAATAAACCTAACACAGTAGTGAATATTTAAGTTTTAAAATCGTTAAACCGGAATGAATCTTAGAGCTACACAAGTTAGAGTTCATGAGTTACAACGCACAGACACCGACCTCTTTAAGCATGCTCGTTCCTTCGACACAACGCGATGCTTACCTACCATTATTTTATATTAGAATTTGCGCAACAAAAACAGATATTAAACAAAATAAAACAGAATTAATTCATTTCGTATACATTATCACAAAGTCTACGAACCAAAAACTTATGATTTGAAAAGTATGTATTCAAAATAAGAAATAATTTGTGTGATTAGTCGGGTTCTCGGTTTAAAAGCCACGGAGTTATCAGTAGTTGTTACAACTAAAAAAAACTAAATAAAAAGCACTCTATCGAAACACTCAAAACTTTGGCGAATGGATTAAGACTTTCAGCTAGTGTGTGACGGTGAATTTTTTTTACATTTTCATTCAAAGTCGTTCTCACGTACCGAAGTCTGCTCGCAGCGAGTGTATAAGTAAGCGTAAGTGAACAAATTGATTTATTGAAGTTAAGCGGGTTCCCGAGTTGCGCCTGAGTATTCGCAGGCTTTGCATTACACAGATAAAGAGGAAATAAAAAAAGAAAGTTGTCAAACAAAAGTCCCCTTGTCGCGAGATTTACGAGCCGACGCACGTACCGGCCCGGAGTTGTATTTAAATTATACGTACTAAATATATGTTGTTTTATTGTTGGCACGATTAGCGACATCGATTTTTTTAAAAAAGAGCTGGAACTATGTAACGGATTTTTTAATATAATCCAAATGTTTATTATTACAATTTACATTTAATAATACAACAAGAATTTTCTCCAAACTACTAAAAGATAACAAAAGTTATTTTTATTTATCTTACTACTGTACAATAAATAATTGTTAAATTCCATTAGTAAATCGATAATGAATGCTTTTTAATGTAAAATTTAGGTTAACGATCGAGAAGTCGAACGAACTACATTAGCGATCAATTTCCTACTAATACAATTGAATGAAAGTTTTACTCAAACTGACAATTTGCTTTACAAAGTCCAAAACTAACTAATATCACGTAGGCTTAATAATTATGAGCAGTCACGCAAATGATGGTTCAGGTCTCTCGATTCATTCTGCGATATAATGTTTAATTAAAAAAAAAAAACGATGGCATGTCTGTAGTAAGAAACATTTTCAAAGTAATAAAAACTTGCAGTTCATTGTCCTATTAGTTGCTAATTGCTAGAAGGGATAGTTTTAAAGTGTAGAAATGAATAGAAATCAACACCTTACTTAATGATTACTATTTTTTATAGAAATATGTGCAAATGCAAATTCGTTAAATAGAAATAAAATTATATCTCCAGCGTCTTCTAATTAAAGCCGTAGTTTATATTAACTTTTACTTCGGTTGTTATTTTTTTTAATAAATGTAAAAGCCATATTGTATTTGCGGACACTATTTATAATAGAGGAGGATTTAAAGGTAGTCTTTTATTATTCTGATGTGATATTTACTCAGTGAATTAACATCCAGCAAATGCAGGCACAATTTGGCCGCCATTTTCGAGTCCAAATTTCTGTTTGTCAATTAAAATATTTGAAATCACTGAAATCATTGCAATGTCAGTTAATTTGATTACTCAGAAAACTCAACGAGTAATGGTTATTTACAGTTCCATAATGTTTAATGCTACACTAAATACCGAAAATAAATTCATGCTGCATTCCTTTATTTGTTAGTTTTTCAGTTGTTTTGTTTTGTTTCAATTGTAATCAAATAAGTAGTATATATTAAGAGTGAGTGCTGTACTCAAACTGGCGCTCACTTTATAAAGTAGGTAATAGGTATACTATAAAAACATAGGAACAGCATACTGGTAGATTTGTATTATTGTGAATATCGTATGATTAAAGCATTTTGGCTTAAAAACCTACGCCAGTGGTTCCACAAAAGCACCCGTTCTTTATTTAGAGCCGCGGTGTCCAGAGTCCAGATTGCCATTATGATCGCCAACCTCCGGAAGGAGATGGCACTTTAAGAAGAAGAAGAAGAAAGCATTTTTGTTAAGAATACCAATTAGATTAAATATAAATTTTGTTCTCAGTTTTTGTCAGTGTAAATATAGTAAGAGTAATTGTCGATTTTATTGGAAGGGCTAGTTCGAGTCGCACGGGCCCATCTATTGTGTTGCGCGTCACGTAGAAAACGCTTCGGCTTGTTTGCGGAGCCACAATACCAATGTACTGGAACATTATTGTCACCCTCTCACTTCTTCAATTGAACTAACCAAAACTTGTCCCAGACAAAGTTCATTCAAGACTATTTATTATAGCGTCGCGTAGTTTAATACGCCCTGAAGCAGTCCTCACTTTAGCATACCTAAAAACTACAATTAAAATAATCCTTATTGACAGATAAATGAGAAGAGCTGATGTTAACCTGTTTGAAAGAGTATTATTATTTCTAATTCTATGCCTTCATTAGACCGATGTTACGCAAAAAACGGCCATACAAGCAAGATCTCAATTTTTTCCGCGAACTCGGTCTAATGAAGTCCTAGGGTAACAAATAAAACAAAATACTAACACGGAAGTATGTATTGACAACCTTGCATATCTTATAAGAAAAACATTTGAATTATATAGGTACAAATATACATACAATAGTATCGATTTACAATGACAATCAGGGATATAGTGTTAATAATCCATCCAATCCCGTGAGAGTAAGCTCCCGACAAACTGAATAATTCACACGTACATCTTGTTCATTTCTATTGACGTTTCCTTTAGTGTATTCACTTGTCTTTTGAGCTGTGAGTGTTGCCTGATGTTCCCCTACACAATTTATATTGTTACTGGATATAATCATTACATTGCAACGAACTTATTTTATCGTTAAGAGTTGACTTTTAAAGTAGCTTTACAAGAGTAAAATATATCTTATTCTTTGATAACGTGTGCAGAAAAATATAGAAGCATTTGTAAATTTGGAGCTAAATTTAGTTCAAATAATTTAGATTTGCTACAATTAGTTTAACTCTAGAACCACTAATTGCATTAGAGTTATTTGATTGTTTTCATTTTCGACTACGAGTGGATAGAGCTGAGCAAAAGCGAGTAAGTTGTTCTCGACTTTATAAGAGGGACAAGCAAGAAACAACTTTTGATTCAACTAAGTTGGAGTACCGTAAGTAAAGCGTCCGCGGGAACTCGCCGTCGCGTATTACTTCCAAGCGATTTGACAATGATAACTTTAACTTGCTGTGTTTTACATAATTGTTGCTTAACGATGTCTCTGTGTAAGTACGAGTACATGCTTGAGCTTGTATAACTTGATAGTCAAATACTCTTGGTCAATTTACATATTACAAATGTCACGGGTTAAAACAATATAGCTGACATAGAGTTCAAATATGTCACTAAGTTATAATATTGCAAAAAATATTTTAAATGTTACGCTTTTAATTTTGTTTTGTATTTCTATTTTATTGAAAACCTATACATTTGTGTTCTTATGTTTCTATACGTTATATCCTAATCTCGAATACTTCTGTTTTCCAATTCCAACTCGAACTCCTCAAAGTTGTGCGATATAATTGTCTAGAGAAGCCTCCGCCGACGGAACTACGTGATAAGATTGTTGATTTTTACCAAAAATTCTCACGTTAAATCGCCTACATGTCTCGTGTATTACAAATACTCGGCACAATGGAATTTATATAAAATACGTCTTAAAGCATGTGATTTTTCGAGCTAAATAAATTTGTTTTGTCTAAAGCGTTCATTAAGATGCATGAATAAAATGAGAATTTGTATTATGCAGAATTTATTGCGTAACTATGAAAATTTGATAAAACGTGTTGAACAAGACGGTTTAAATAACGTTTCGATTTATCTGCATATTGTAACGGTCACATAAATTACCTAATTAAAAATTGACTTGTTCCCATATCGGCAAAAAATATTAACTTTAAACGTAATTGGAAATTAAATCGAGGCTTGATGCCAATTATTCCATAAGCTTTAAATTAAAGTTTTTTTCCGAACGGTAAATCTGTGAAGAGGTATGGCTGTGAATACGGAAAATTGGTTTAGGAAGCTCCTACAACATCGTACGGGTTTAGCGCTCAGCGGCATTATAGAGGTCATTGACCGGTTTGTAAAAATACCAATATTTATTTTTTATGCGAAATAACATGACTCATATAGACATTTCCATGAAATGGATTTTTTGATGACCAGTTTTTATCGTATGAATAAAATCCCTAAACTGCAAAAAATATATAAATAAAAAATATAATCACTTCGTTAAACTTAGATAAAACAACTTAATTATTGTACTTTAATTATTTTTTTAGAATATGTCTTTTTGCTAAATTAATTTTAAATGGTATTTTAAAATCAATGAAAATTAATTGAAGTCGACTTGCCGAGGACATAGAAGTGAAACTGTAGAGACAAGACCGAGAACATGACGTCCGTGTCCTCGAACTAAGTGGATAAATCGAATAAGATTTATGCGAGTTGAGACCAATTGCGGCTTTACTCATCTGAGAGCATTTTATAAAATAAAACACTTTAAGTATGAAAAAAGCCATTACATTATTAGCAGCATTTTAAGCATTTATTATTACAAAAAAATGCTTTAAACTCTCCGTAGAAATCGTAATTGTTAATATTTTTGAATAACGATATATATTTTGACAGGTAGTGTTTCCTTTATAATACACAACATTTCCCTCGGCCTCCTCCACTTTCATACATCAGAAACCTTGCATGTTTATCAGTTATAGACAATTAAAGATAGGTAAATCGTCATTTTTATCTAAAAATATTTACATTTCGCCCTGACAGTGGCCGTAGGTGCCTGTAAGTTCATTTTTTTAATGATTTTTTTAAACATTCATGATGATGATCAATTATTCAGTTCAACCACAGAGTAAATTCAAAAAACGTTCACAACTGAAATTAGCAAGAGTAACGCTACTTTAAACAATTCGCAGTTAAAATTTATCAGGCGCTAATTAATGGAATGCCGAGAGAAGTTTAAAACACGTCTCATTAATTCGTAACGCTATTACGTATTGGCCTTTTACAAATTTCAGTGGGAATTTAATGAAATTCGCATTTCATTATTTCGCTCTTTATATTTTGACATTTTACAAAGTGATTTAATCTGGATTCACTGTTTTTCAGGCTGTATTCTGGATATGAATGGCCCATCATTAAAAGATAAGAGTAAGATTACTCGCAACAAAGCATTTGAAATTATCAAAACATATTGAGAGAAATAATATTACTATCAAAAGTTATTATAGGAGAAAGGCAGCAAGAATAATATGCCAACAGTGTCATTTATTGAACAATAAGTCCATCTCCAGCATGTCATGTTAGTTGATTGCTGTCACGATATTGTTATGAAATAACATGAATTAAATTGCCTTGCATTATGAATATTCAAAAGCAAATTCTAACTAAAATGTATCACATTCTACAACAGATAGTATGTGTGTATCGTGCGTAGGTTCTGTTTATGCAATGTGCTGTGCAGGATTGATGAGAGTATTTCGGGAAGTAATAAAACGCAATTAACATGAAAATTGGCAGCGACTGGTGAAATTTTGATTCATATTCACGCGGCGGCGGCGGCCAGTGCAAGCATTGCGTCCGCCTATAAATATTAAAATAGCCATTTATTTCAGAAAGAAACTTTGTTACTTTTATAACAGATTAACCGCACGTGTTAAATATTTTAATAACAATGGGTCCACTTTAGTTTATACATAAAGCACAAAATAACTTATCCTACTTAATGTTCTACGGTCGATCATCGTGAAAATCGCATATCGTAGTACTAAAACAGATTTTCTAGAGAAAATGCTCAGGTGCACAACAATGTTAACGTAAGTTACAGACGAGTAAGGCATAAGTAGTTAGAAAATCAATATAAAATGAACGTTTTTAATAATTTTACAATTATTAGAAGGAATTGAAAGCTGTCGAAGCAGGAAGCATCGGCATATCCCCTAAGAGACGTAAGCGTTGTTTTATGGTCGCGGCGCCGCCAGCAAACTTCGGCAACTGCTTTATGATCCTAATTTATAAGTGAGAGGCGTCGAGAGTATTTACGACTCTTTCTAGCCACCCGTCGCTCCCGCCAGTGCCTTCAGCTTTGTTACGTTACAACCACTTGTAATGATCGCATCGATTGTTACGGATAAGGGTTCCAACTTTAGACTTAAATTAATATGTTTATATTGAAATTGTTGAATTTTATTCACAAAGGGTTCGTGGACATCAGAGTTTGCTTAGAGCTGTACAGATTTTTGTCATCAGTTGTATATTGAAATCAATATCTTAGAAGTTACATTGTAGGCGAAAAATTAATTAAAATTAGTATTTTATTTGCTGCAATTTAATTGTTTTTTTTATAAATAAATAAAAAACTTACGTTTGTTAACTGTGTCGAGATAAATCATATTTAGAAAAATGTTTAATCATAAAATATTGATACACTGTAGTATTGTATATGTTAGTGTGTATATTATGATATTATACAAATTGTGACGAGATATGTTGTAGTATTAGAATGCCTAACTAATGGCTTGTTGGCCTCACCTCCACCACAAAGTTTCGTGTGACTGATTTACAATCTCAGAGAGCTTTATATGAAATTTTGCGAGCATAAATTAATTTTCAATTTGCCTTTGACGTTATGCTGAGCCGGGCCGACATGTCTCTCAGGCAAGGTATTAACCCGAACATGACACCTCGTGCCTATTCGTAGCACTATACAAAAGCCTACGGACGAGTATGTCTACAAAAGTTATGCATTTTGAATTGCAACAATTGAATAGCAATTATTGTTTTATTTAAATTCATATGTTTTGTTAAGGAGTAAAAAATAATTTTAAGAGACAATTTAAGTTGGTGGGTCCTAAATAGATGCTGTATTTTTATATTAGGTATATAAAAAAAATCATTAACAACGCACTGTCTCGAATTTGTGTTCATAACTGAATTTTCAGTATAGAATATTTGCATGTACATCAATTTAAAGTTATCCTTTAGGTAAATTGTTGTTAAAGTATTGAATATGAATTACTTCACAACGTGCAAGTAAACTTTAAATTCAGTAAACAATACGTACATGAAGTTCGCTGTATATATTCTTGTTAATAATAACACAGCAAAACGGAAAAGCTAAGCGATGTTATTGTTCGCGAACCATTTGTTGGTGCTTTGTTCGAACAACGTATGGTTTAGTTCTATGGTAAATTAGTTATATAGTAATTTGAAATACAGTCAAACCTGTATAAGCGAGAAACCTCTATAAGCGAGACTCATTCTATGGTCCAGACGACACGCAAAATACTTGTCGTGGAGCTGCGGAAAGTGGAGCCCATCATGTGTCGAAACCTTTAACCTTTAACCTTTAATGGGCCAGACTAGCTACCTCCATTAGCAAGAAACTCAAATTAGAGAGACCTCTATAAGCGAGACGAATATCGCGGTCTCTTGACTCTTGGACTCTTGGACTCTTGGACTCTTGGACTCTTGGACTCTCGCTTATTCAGGTTCGACTGTATCTTTAAACTTAGTTTTGATCAAGTGGAAACCTTGTGTTGCTGAAATTAATATTAAAAACAAGCATAACATTTAATTTCAACGTAGTTCGTTTGTATTGATATTAGTTTTTTTTATAATAGCTTATTATAGTATCCTCGTAACGTTACCGCGAAGTGAAATGTATGCGTCAGGTTAACACCATTGTGAACGGTGTGTCACCCTAGACAGCTTTATTTCGAAACGAGAATCATCGTTATTACTGTTGTACTTTCTACGTTTGGTACTGGTACATTCATAAAATGTATTACAAAAGAAGAAAGAAAGAAAGAAAGAAAACACATTTATTGCCAAAATATCCTTGTTCCTGGTACTTCTTATGATACATTATGCTCCAATGAGGCTCCTGGTCTATCTTACTTAATTCCGAGTGTCCTCCAGTACCGTATAATAAACGACTTAACTAAACGACGATTAGTCCTTGTTTATCGCAGTACTTTTTAATTTTTTTCGGAATAAGGGGGATAGTGTTTACAATTGGATTGATATAAAAAAGAAAAGGCTGTTATGAAATTATTAAACATAATTTATAATATACGTATAAAAATAAGCGATACCACTGTTTGAATCTGGGGGTTATCCAAAGTATCGCTAATGAAATAGACAAAAATGTATGAAACTGACAATGACATTCGATAAGTCATGTGCTTGTCACGTTTGTCACGAATATCATTATCAGTTCCATATATTTTTGATGTTCGCTATCGCTTTGTAGCGCATGTACTTTGGTTAACCCCCTGAATAAATAGTTTCGTGTGCGACTTAAATATCAAGTGTTCGATTCAGATATCAGTTATTCGGCAATGGCTCACCGACACGAAAGAGGGAGAAGATTTCAATGCATTTGATTTATGTGCCACATAATGGAGCGCTGCGTTGCATTCGCCGCATGCAATCAGAACCGGCGCCGCGCCCTCGTAGGCGATTTCATATTTACACATTTAAGTATCTATTTTGCATTATGCCTTGAATTAATAAAAAAAAATATTACACTCAAAATAAGTAATAATTTAATCCGCAAATTGCAATTCGGTTTTACTTTATTTTGTGTGAAAACATAAAAACGAAACAACGGTCCACATAATTGTTAAGCCTTTTGTAATATTAAAAACATATGTTGGATAAGCGGGGTTTGTACAAATCAGGAATCATGTGTCACTACAGTGTATGGTATTCGAAGCGCAAAGTGCTACGTTATTCAACTTAATGGCTATTAGTTTGGTTCGTTAGCGGAATATTGCTAACGAATGTGCAGCGGGCGCGCATTCCGCGGCAGCGCGGCGCGCGCGCGGGGCGTGCTGCGGCGCGCGGGGTGCAGGGGAGGGGAGGGGCAGGCGGTGAAACGCTCAATTAGCACACATACTGCTCAACTCCACCACCGCGCTTTTCACATTAAATACCACTGAATTTACGCAATGCACCTAATAAAAAAAATCAAATTAATTTTAAAATGATAAAATTGAGATGCGCAGTTTTGACTTGATCTTATTATGATGTATTCTTTACCTTAATTACGTTAAGTGTCTTTGAAAGAATTATAGCTATAGTGTTTCTTGCTTCGGTTATGCATGCCATGATTTTTTATGTTGATTAGAAATCGATCCTGAATGATACATAAATCTTACAAACACTAACTTAAAATCTCAAGAACTTTTGCCAAAAAGATTAGAAAAATATTACGCAGTAACAAAGTCACTGCCTTTTTAACGCATATCTGGAAAGTAAGGAAGCTCGGAAATCGTGTTACCGTGATGGAGATGATTAATATGCCTCATTTGCGGCACGCGCTGCCGTCGGGGTCGCGCTGTCTACGGAGTCTACGAAGCTACGCCGCTACGGGATACGCGGCTACGGATAATACAGCTACGTTCGTGTAGCTACGTGCATCATTTACGTTTCCGTATCCAGAATTTATTCGGTTCCATTTGTGACACCATTTATTTCTATAACTTTCATGGGAATGTCTTATCTTGTATTTGTGTATATGGCAATATTCCTTCACCTAAGAGCGTCGGTAAATATGCACATATGAAAATCGAAAATCGAAAAACACATTGGTACGTGCCGGGATTCAAACTCAAAATACGCGCTAGTCGTGGAGTTGCGGAAAATGGAGCCCATCATGGGTCAAAACCTTTAACCTTTTTTAACCTTTATGGCAATATTCATATATGTTAGTTTATAAAATAGTTTTGGTACTTGCGTTCATCTCGTAGGTATAATATTATATTTGATGACGTTAGGAATGAACCATTTTAAATTTGAAATGATTAATAATTGGTATAATTTCGTTATTTCGTTCTATTATGTAGACATAATAATTATTAATTGTCTCGCTGTTCGCATGATGTGAGATTAACTCGCAAGGAGTACAATGCGAGTACTTATGAATAAGGAAGGGTGTGTACGTTTTAATAATGTCTATTCTGTATATATACTAATACTTTTTATTTGTTCTCTTGGTTAATATATAGTTTAACTTCCGTTTGTGGCCCATCCTATTTCCAGTTAAATTTTCTTTTTAGATTTATCGTTATTATTTTTGTATTAATTTTTCCTAATTATTCGTTGTTTAAATATTAAAACAAGATCAATTGTTTTGAAAAAATATAACACTACGATATTATAAGCTGCAATTTCACTAAGTCTTTCCGTGTGTTATACTTTTTTTATTAAAAAATCCGATCAGGGTTGTCCCGTAAGAGCCCAACATTATTGTTGTAATTGGTTTCTAATGCCACGTAAACCCCCCAAACGTGTTGGGAGACTGGACGGAGAGATAAAGTGCACGACCGCTTTCACACGGACTTTAAGTATTTCCTTTTAATAAAATGTTTTTTTTTTAATTATCAATTTAAACCTGTACATTATTAGGTAAATGATAATATTACAAATATTATAAGATGGGAAAGTCTGGACGGATTTATAGATATTTGTTTGAAGCTATCTCAAGAACGGACTGATAGATTTCTATGCAATTTTGCACAGATGCAAATGTAGTCTGGAAGAACACATAGGCTAGTCATCAATATTATTTTGAATTCCGCGCAGACATGTTTGCGAATGATCGCTAATAGTCACATAAAATAATTTTATTAATAATATCAGTTGATAGCATGAAAGCGAGTATAGAATACTATAATGAGTTTCCCAAAACTGCTATATGACAACATAATATAGTGTTATCATTTAAATATGACATGCTATTACGATTTAGGTAATAGAAACACGATGTCGTATCTGGCACTTACGATGAGCACAACATTTCCGTACACAATACTCCGTCCTCAATCCTAGTAAATTTATGACCCTTATCCGCTGACGCTGGCCACTTTTACGAATACCGATTCGGCTGCTTTTGTACACGTCTCGGCGAAATATGATACCTATTGAGAACACATATGTTGCATTTGAATACAATTTGATGACGAAACTACTTCCAGTAGCTTAGATATGATGAATCATAATACATTTTAAATTTTACATGGTAATATAGATTGTATATTCTTTAACATTTAAACTAAGTTTACTTTGTACTAGTCCAATAAAGTGGATATGGCGGGGGAGATGACGATAAGAGGAAATATCTTCTTGCTGTGCGTCTCCTCCTCCGCAAGGGTAGGCACCGCATCTGCAATTGTAGATGTCTATGGGTAGCGGTCGCTTCGCTATTTTAGCGAACCCACGGAGCCGCTTGCTCGTTTGCCACTTTATAATATAAAAAAGTTGTACTCAAAACTATTAAAGCTATATAATAAAAAATATTGGGGTGTTAAAAATACATTTTAGAATCATAACACTTTTGAGTGTGCTACATAGTTTGATATTCACTTAACAAGAGTTCGAATGGCATTAAAAATAAACAAACAGTTTTTTTTATTCGTATGTAGTACAGATACAACGGAACTTTTACGGTTATCGAAGTTGTTAAATCCGTATTTACTAAAACAATAAACTCGTTCCATGCAAATAAATGTGCGTTTTACTCGTTTCCAAATAAAATCCAGCTGTTTAAAAGCCAGTAATGCACGGCCGCCGCTCGCCCGGCTGCCCGCCGCCGCCCGGTGCCCGGCGCTCTATTCATACGAATAATTGCAATAGTCAAACAAAACAAGCCACCCATTGTTTTAACTGCTAATGAGAGTCTAACTAAATTTTAAACAGTGGATTGTAAAGAGCTTTTATTTCTGACCAAAATTTGAAATATTATTTTAAAAATTTTTAGACATGTAAGGCTACAAATACCTTGTCCATGATCCGGGTGTACAAAGACTTTTACATATTTGACCGCCCTATCGTATTTGTTTCGCCACCAACAAGGACCTTGGGGATTACCCAAAGTACATTCGCGACGAAGCGATTCGATAGCGAACATCAAAAATGTATGGAACTGACAAAGACGTTCGATATCACACACGTGATAAGCACATGACTTATCGAATGTCAATATCAGATTAATACATTTTTGTCTATTCCATCAGCGATATCGCCAATCGAAAAGTACTTTGGGTCCCCCCCTGATAACTTAAATAATTCCATTTTGGACTTTCTCGTTATTGGTAAAAAAATAATTTTGGTTTGTTCCGAATGAATTTGTTATTGTTATTAAATGAGTTGTAATTTTCTTTTTAATTCCAGTAGCACCTAAAACGGTAAAAAGGATTGAGTGCAAAATTGTGTACAGAAAGGCGTTTTAGCAATTTCAGCGGTTTTAGCGTAATCTAGTTCGCGTGACTATTAGAAATCAAGCGTGTTGCCGCTCATTACATGCAGCTAGGGGTAGAGCAAAAGTACATTTTTATATCACAAAAGGAACATCCATACTGTCAAGTAGTTTACTTTTAGTACGTGGCGTGGCGACGGTATGACTTTGTTAACAGAAGAAGGGGGCACTTCAATTGATTCCACTGTGCTTAAGCAATCATTTAACAACTATAAAGATCATTTGAAAAACAAATTATAATAACTACTAATTCTCATTTTATAGGTAGCCATTTAAGAGTTTTATGGAAGCTTCGTCTGTAGCGATTTTTTGATACTTTTAAACTATTTTTGAAGCGTTTGCTACAAAAATATGAAAACTTCATATGTGTTTGATTAACTTAATTCATCAACCTATGGAAAGTATTTTACAGAATTGCTAATTTTGCGTTAAACGTTATGGAAACTCTTTTTAAAAAGGCCTTCTGCGATTGCACAATGAGCCACGAAAACATTTTATAATAAATTTAAACATTTTATTAAAAAGTGTTTAAGGAAAAATAATGTCGCCGGGAGATAAGACACTTGTACGCGACATAAAACCAGATTTGCTGCGATCCGTAGGAACTAGAGGAAATAAAGCTATGATTTATGCAAGTGGAATGTGTTTCGAACAACTGTTTCCCCGGTATGTTGGCGTTGTTGTGCACAAAAAGATCAATTTTAAAAATATATTACCCTTTCTTTTGGTATAAATTTACATTTACATGAGAAGGTATATTTTCATTTTACTGAACAATATCTTTTACAATACATTTTTTTTATACTCGCGTTCCCAAAATTAGGAAAAGTAACGATTGTTGCTAAATCAACTACTAATTCATAACAATTTAACACTGTTCCTGTTAAATTATTAACACAAATTAACAAAACATATTTTATGTTACTTAAATGTTAATCAATAAGAATCATGTGACCAACAAATAACTTTCAATTTATGTAGTTCATGAGTCATAAACTGGGTATAACTAAGCGAACTGGTTACTCATCATTTTTATACTTCGGCTCTATAAACCTGTCTATTTTTCAGAATACCATATGCAGATAAGATAACTCCAGAGCCGATCCTAAACAACAATGAAAGCAGAGACACGAAGGCAGATTCGATAAGGAACAGTTACAACAGCCAATTCAAAGTCGGCATTTACGGTTGGAGAAAGAAATGTCTCTACATTCTCGTTATGGCGCTTATGTTTATGATGATCATTAATCTTGCATTGACGCTTTGGGTTCTTAAAGTAATGGATTTCAATTCGGTGAGTGTACACGCTGCTTAAGTTTTTAGAGAAATAATTAAGCTTAAAAAACGTACCTATCGTTCCTGATAGAACGTGGAAAAGAACAAATTATTTTTTTTATTTATAAGGAATTAATTAAAAATATTAAAGCTAATATTTTTGTAGAGAGATGCAAAATGTTAAAATGAATATTTTTTAATTATATTTTTACCTGTGCATCTCTGTGCAACTCTACTCTGTCTCTATTTTCTATTTACGTATAATATAATATTCTACCCAGGAGGGCATGGGTCAGCTACGCATAGTACCTGGAGGTCTGCAGCTCCTGGGCCAGGCTCTAGTGCTGGACTCGCTGTTCGCGTCGAGCATCAAGTCGCGTCGCGGACAGCCCATCACCATCGAGTCCTCGAGAAACTTTACAGTCTGCACGCGAGACTCACTAGGATTTCTACAGAGTAGATTGTATTTGGGTACGTTTAAAAAATGAATATTTTAAATCTTTGCAAAAAATGTTTTTATGACCTATTTAGAATTTAATTATAATTGAAGAAATCGTTAAGAAGAAGGTAGAGATTAGTTCATTTTTGAAATTGACATAAATTTGATTATTTCAAAACAAATTAAAATGAAATAAAAATGAAAATGTATGAATTATAATTCAGATTTCAGCAAAAAATGTTAAAGCTTAAGAGCTTTTCACTGTCGTGTTGCATCGAGGACTAATTGCCCTGTCATACGTCAATATCGTATAAATATTAATAAGTGCACATGTGACGAGACAGTTCCCGCCGCGTCTGCCTCGCTGTTCAGCCACGCAACGCAACGAGTGTCCTAATTAACTACGCTGTGACAATTTACGCAATGTTACATCTACTCGTATATTTTGTTCTCGATTGAAAGCAATTATAAAAATAAAGCCAAATTAAAATGCAATATAAAATTGATTTTACAACTTTAAAATAATTGGTATTTGAAATAAATACCACTTAACAAATCTTTATTGACCCTAAGTACTACATACCTTAACTTTGAACTTGTCGTACAATACATAAATATTGCGTAAGGAATGTCATTATCTCCATGAATACTGTAATACTCAGTTGGGCCAAAGCTCCAGGTTGCTTTGTAATATGGCTTGCTCTTTCTTATGTGTCGTTAGGTCACGACCGTTTGGAAGTGAACGTGGGTCGTTTAGAGGTGCGCGACTCCCGTGGCGGGCTGCTGCTAAGCGCGACGCCGGACGCGGTGACGCTGGGCGCAGACAACCTGGTGGTGTCCAGCCCAGCCGGCGCCACCTTCCATACCGCAGTTCAAACGCCACTAGTACGAGCGCCACCTTCTAAACAATTAGTGTAAGTTTGTAAGAAAAGGTTTAATCTTACCTTAACTTACAATTCATCTATTTTATTCTCTACTTCTTTTTATCTACACCAACATCTTCTAGAAGTTATCATATAACTTTCAGTAATTAACTTAAAGTTGTGACTTAAACGAGGTAAAATATTCCAGTACTTACATATATTAAAGACTTAACTAAGACATATCCCAACTCTTTCTTATGCTGAAACTAGAAGCATTCTATTAACATTTGTTTACAGCTTGGAGTCGCCGACGAGGTCGCTGGAGATGCACGCGGCGCAGAGCATAGCGCTGGAGTCCCGCGCCGGTGACGTCAGTGCCACCTGCCTCACCACATTCCGACTACGATCCATCGCTGGCGCGGTAAATATGGCCAACGAATATTGTTAGTGGTTTAATTATGAAATTGAAATGCGTTGCCAAAATCAGCATAAGCTCTGATGAATAATATAAAAAGGGAGTGAATTCTGATAAATTCTCTGAGAGATGTATGAAAGAACATTACTGTGGCGGTCCCTCGTAAGGAAAGAAACAGGAAGATGTTAATGAAAATGTAATTTGATTACAGATCCGACTAGATGCTCCAAGTATATACATGCCGAAGCTGAAGTCCGCACTACCATTGCCTCCGTCGACGGCGCACTCGCACGACCCGCACCATCAGAACATCTACCAGCTATGCGCCTGTGCCAACGGCAAGCTGTTCCTCGCTCCGCCTCACGGCGCCTGCGCAGCGAGAGAAGAAAGTCTCATCTGCCGATGATGCTATCTTCTATAGTCCATATAGTAAATGTTATAAAACTTATGTCCTCGTTACTTTCAATTTTGAAAAGGCTTTAATATAAATTAACATGTAAAAAGCGTTTATTTTTAAACTCAAAAGAATTAATGTTATATGTTAGATTGATCAATGTACTTTCGAATTATTCAACGAAGGTTGTCAGTATACTAGTCGAGATGTAAATAAAGCCTTCCTATATCGAATTTTCAAATATAAATTCATAATTAATCCATGTAAAGTTGTTTATAGGTGCATCTTGTAAATGTGTTGTATGAATATAAAACATTCCGTTGTATAAATAACTTAAAGCTTACAATACTTAGTCTGAATCGCAACGATTTTTAAAAGAAAACTATTTACATAATACATTAAAACTAGTGCCTTTCGGAAATGCATTTGATTGAAATGTTCAAGAAGTTTCATTCATGTAACGCGCATGCGCTGAAAGTTTACTTATTGAAGATTCTAAATTCAACATAACTATGTAATGCTTAAGTCCGCGATGTTGTGATAGATCATAGATATTGTAGTATGAGTTTACTATCTAAATAATAAATTGTTGCATAAAACAATTAGGGAAGAGTTTATCCTTGACCACAAGCGACCCAATTATTCCATAGTTAAAAAAACAAACGAACACAGATTTAGCCCCGCCGTATACAAGGACACTCTAACCCTACGACTTCATTAGACCGATGTCTCGCAAAAAACGGCATTACGCTGAAGCTAAATCTTCGTTTTTATCGTGATCTCGGCCTAATGAAGCACAGGGATACATTAATGGGGTATAGTATCGCGTAAACCATTTAGAGACTAAAGTCACAGATACCATGGATAGTCATGGATACCCTTGGCTACGTGACAGATATAACGGTAAATTATATTAAGTATACAAAATTACCTATATTAGGTTGAACAGTACTGCATTTACTATTATGGAAGCATACGCTAAACGGTTTTCCTGCGAATAAAAACTGTATTGTTACTATAAATGCCATATAACGTAACCGTGTACATGTTTAAAATATAGAGAAAAATGTTCTAAATGTATAAACGTCTGGATTTCTGACGTGTGCGATGTTGTTACTTGAAGCGTATTTTTCTTTAGAAGTAGTTCAATGTTTGTGTATTAGTTGACTTGAGATGTTCGTAGGAAAAAATATTTAATGTTTCTATTAACTGAGTTTATATTTATTACCAAGTTTTAAATGAAAATGCTTGCTCTCATTGTAATTAATATGATATTCAGAATGCGAAAGAATATGGAAAAAAACAGGAACTATTATGAATCTAAACAAAGCTATTGTTACATGTAAATCTATATTGGTTTTAAATAACTGTTAATATTGTTGTAAATATATTATAGCTAAATATATAAACGAAAATAAAATACACATAGAAAACTCTTTCATTTTTAAAATAACAACCAAAGATCAAAGTAACCAAACTTTCTAGGTATTTTTGTTTAAGTAAACTTTAAAAAAAAAATCGATAACACACGTTCTAGGTTTAAGTAACATTAATTCGTAATTTTGAAAAAACTTTTAGTAATCCCAATGACTATTTTTTAATATTTAAATGTGGAATGTTCACAAATAAACAGCGTAACAACAGGTCACTTTGCATTTGAAATGTAAACGTAAACTAAAAATAAACTTAAACATTACAATAAGCATAATATCTGTTGACAGCAAGACTAGATTTGAGAAATACATCCAGTCGAGTATCTGTCCTGATAGCCATTTGTCTTGCCAGTATAAAATATTCACAAAGTTGGTAATTGAATCCTACCGGCAAACCGGCGCAACTACTTAATTGCATTATAAACGAACTCTGAATAACTTTGAAACTTTATCATTTAATTTGGGCTTAAAGGATGTTCCTACAATTCGTACAACCACACAGACCTTTGTTAAACCGAGTCTCTACACTGAAATATCTATCGATAAATATATATCTAAGATGTCAGAGTTTCACAAGTTATGATCAACATATCTAAATATAAAACCTAAAGATGCAATTAAATCTTGGAATAAAACTGTAATTTATGGACACACGATTCGAGTATACAACTATAAACTTATTTCTAAAATTCTGTACTAGTTTTTGTTCGAAAATATAAAAAAAAATATTTGTAAAAACAAGAAACATGGTACCTAGTTATAACAATTGCGGAGAGCAACAAACAATCAATATGGCGGGCGTATCGCGAGACACAATGAGCCCCGCGAACAGTCACTGCTAAAGTTTAATTAAAGATTCATGATAAATTGTCGTAGGAAGCTGCATTCTGCGCGGCGTCTCGCACGTGAATAACGTCCGTTCCGCCGGCACTTAAATAACTTAAGCCAGTAACCTTACAATAAATTCATGAGCCTCCCACTCCTATTGTCTCGCGCTCGCTGTTTTCACAGCACTAATTGGCAGGAAGAACCGCTAAAACCCTATCAAAATGAGCAAGCGCTCACTCCATCATAATCACTGCGTCTATTAAACAATTAACGCAGCCCGTATTGTATTGTGCAATAATAGTTCATTATGAAATGGTAACTACAGTTAAGTGAAACCATCTCGGTAAGCTTTTCCTGACCTAAACGCTAGGAAAATAGTGCCTAGTATAAGTATAGTTAATACTGTATTAAATTAGTATTAAAATAAATGTAAAATAGTAAAGCAAGGACCTAGGCGATAAACTTAATATATTTTCAAACATTACGTAGCAATCTTCCATAATATTAAATGTAGTACAAATTCAGTCTAATATTACTTAAAATTAAATTCGTTTCAAAGCTGACGAACGAAGGCGTTAAAATTAAAATGAATTTCAAGATATATTAATAGCAGCGTACCAACTACATATAATTTAATTTGGCGCGCCTTTGTTGTGGCATGGCTGGGAACTCTTAAAGCCGTTCAAAGACACCTCTCGGGCCCCGCATCTACTGAGCGAAAGGAAATAAAGTTGTGATTTATGTAGTGAAATATGTAACAGGAGGAAAGCTGTAAGCGGCCCGGCTCGCCCTGTCGGTGCCAGCATAAATTTCTACCAAACAATCGCTTACAAATAAATAATGTACAAGCTGACATCCTATTTAAATATAAAGATTGAATTATCGTTTCTGAAATAAACGGATTTCGATGCAGCGTACGGATTTATTTGGTGTCTTACTTTGCAATGCTTTAATATTACCACTTACTCTATTTTTTAAATAAGTGTTTTACGAATATGTTAACATATTATTGTAGCCTTTCGTAGATCTGTATAGAATCGGTATTTAATGCGAAAAAAAAGTCAGCAAAAGGTAATGCACAGGAGTTTAAACTAGCATCTATTATTATTCTTTGAAACTTTTACTATATTATTAAACTGACTGAATGTAGTGGAACGCACAGATTCCTATGCATAAATAAATTAAAATGTATTCCGAAGAGAATTGGTTTATTTCCTGCACGAGAGAATTTAACTCACAATTTTGTCACAAATTGTTGGGAATGGTAAATGTAGTCTATTAAGGAAATACAGTAATACACGCAGCCCCTTACTCGGCATTACGTAGCAATCTTCCACCGGAAAAATTATAAGGCACACTCTCTCGTGTCCATGGGCAGTAACACGGACAAATTGCATGCGCGTTTTTAGTGAATGCCGTTGATTATGCAATAAGTTTTCCGATAAATTAACTTTGAAATTCCTGGAACATCATTAACTACTACATAATATGAATTTTTGAATAAATCACAGTGCTAGATAACCTTTAATGATAATTTCGATAATATTTACGTAAAGGTTTTAATTGAATCTTCTTCAGAATTGTAAATTCATCTTTTTTATATTTAGATATTTGTTCCCATAATAATAGAATTTGATTATGGGCTTGTATCGTGGTAAACATCGATAAATCCAGTTCGTTGAACCTTTTTTCCCACAAATCCACAACTGGGAGCAGTAGTTTCTACATAGGTCAGCTCGCAAGTCCTCGATGTTAAAGTTTTAAATTTCTACGTATTCAAAGGTTGTTGTAAACTTCGAAAAGCAGTTTAATTCCAATAAAAACCGAAAACAAAAACACATTGACGTTGAAGTGATTTTGAGTAAATGAAAATAACTATGATTATAATTATGACTAAAATCCTACATCGTTAGGTTTTCCAAGTTATTTTTGATTTGATAATTATATAAAAATAATTACCAGGAATTATAATATTTATTTACAACGTATCTAAGTTATTCTTGAAGAACGTAAATCATTGAATATGGAAGCGTTAACTAGAGTAAAAATAAATTAAAACAATATTTCACTTCCCCCACGCGCACGTACGGCGTCTTAAATCTTTCCTAATATGAACCGAGTGAAAAACTTAAGGTATTTTATTAATGAATTCCTTAATAGAATCACGTAGCTTTTACAGCTATTATGTTAATTGCTGTTTTTATAAAGGGAATAATTTTGCGCGGAATAACGTAGCGCCTAAATCGTTTCGGGCGTACAGATTACAACTTATTTTGTAATTTAATTCTGGATAATACAAATGTTGCAATAAAAAATATATTTTACAACTATTGCACTCTGTAAGTTGAGCTTATCAAAACATAGCAACTACACTGGACTCCATAAATTATAGAGACCAAATGTCTCATATTTGTTCGACAGTATACTAAAAATTACCCTACCAACAAAGTGCATATGGGGTGAGGGCAAAGTGGCCAGCTGAAAACCAGCGCAAGGATGGCCCTGGCCTTCCCTGCACCAGCTGAGCTGGCCACCTTTTACCGCACTCTTTTTATTTTTATATTTTAGAATCTTTTTTGTACATGTTTTGTGTGGCAATAAACGTTTATTCTACTATTCTATTCTATTCTAAATTATTTTGTCCAAAATAACTTAACAATACGTCCATTTTGAGAAATGAATTATCAAGTTGTAGTACAAAACGGAATCACAATCAGTTTAAATCTAATTTAGCAGGTAATGTCTCATTAAAATTTTGTCCTTGTCGATCGTCTTTGAGTGGATTCAAATCATTCAAATTAAATTGGGTCAGAATCGTGACCAGAACGAGTTAACTAAATACCTTAATAATATTGTGATCGATTTACCTATTGTCTTGTTAGCGATGTTGAAATATTAATAGAATCGCTTGTCTTATAAATAGAATTATTATTGTCTACTACGCAATTAAACTTTGGTTGCTTTTATTGTTAGTCTGGAAATGGTTTGTAGGAAAAAACATATTTGTTTTTTCATATAAGTATAAGGTTACAAAACAGCAAGCGGTCACAATAGCGCCTAAATAGCGAATCGACCGCTGCACATAGACATATGGAATTATGTTATTAATGAATTTATCATCTAAGTAGAAACGATTTCAAAAATGTTCTACAACGGACGTATTAAACACATGTTCATTATAAATGACAATGAAACATACAACGCAATGAAAGCAGCCGTGACTTGTGGGCAGTGACTTTTGCTAAGCCACGGAAGGATTAACAATTCAGCGAGAGTTTAGCGTGCCGAATAACTACGTACGAGTCTCGACTTACTGCACCGCATTGAAATTTAATCACGTACCACAAACACAATTTCAGCCAGTAACATTTCATCAATAGTACTAATGTATTTTAATTATGCTTTGACATCTACGAGTATTGCTTTAGTATCTTTTATACATATTTTTAAAAGAAAATTAAGTTTTGCTTGGACAAGTCAATTGATGAACTTGTGACGTCTACTCGTATTAGTAGTAAATTAATTAATAAAAAAATTAATGTTATTAGCAACGATTTACAAAATATAATAACAAAGGAATGTAAATGTTTAAGTACTTGTTCTATCTAAAATTAACAATCAGCGTGCGAGTAAAAACAGGCAAAATGCGGCGGTATTGTGGCACGTAATAAATCAGACACATATCTCGAACTCATTTACCTAAGGGATGCAGCGGAGACCACTGGAACTTTGTCATAATTCTGTCTGGGCCTAAATTATTGCTCTAAGCTGCGAAGTTGAACGTTTTAAAATGTTAAGAAGTAACATCACATGCTTGCCTTTCCATTTAACAAAGGAATTTGTAAAGAAGTCTTTTTTGAAATTTAGTCTTTAAAAATGGATGCTTATTAATCTGCATAACGTTTTAACCGTAGTACTCATTTTTAAATTTAAATCAGTTTGGCTTGGCAAGGTTTTGCGCGTGTGTTAGTTAAACGGTCTAATCGAAGGCTAGCAGGCCCGACCTCTGTCACGTTAAGATTAACATCACTCACACACCTGCGGCCGTGTCGTGTAGATACGGACTTGTAGAACACTTCAATGAGCTCACTCATGTTGTCAACTAACATTAACTATTAATTGTATGTTGTTCAATGACTTTAAAAGTATTATTGGGTACTGGTATATTGTTTTTCTAAAGCACTAACTAAAATTTTAAATATTACTTGTTCCCTATTTAATATCATTTGAGATGAAGTTTTATAGATTTTTTATTGGAGTTTTGTAAAGAAAATTAAAGATTTTAACTGCTAGATTCTAGTGTCGAAACACTAAACAAAGACAACAAACTAGTACTTTATAAGAATACTAGCAGTTGCTCGCGACTTCGTCGTCGCAGATTTAAAAATTATAGCCTATTTTACCCGGGGTTAATGTAGCTTTCCAAGGGTGAACGAATTTTTAAAATCGGCCCAGTAGTTATTACAATACATACAAGAATATAAGAATACAAAGTCCTCTTTATAATATTAGTATAGATGTGATAGACGGTCGAAAGATTTACAAGTTGGCGCGTTTACGATACGCGTTGTTTTAGCTAAACTGTCTAACTTGTTTTCTCAACTTTGAATTATTGCGTATGTATTTTTCATGCAGAACCGAATACTTGTTTTCTGTACTAATGTTATAAAGAGAAAATAATTGTATTTTTAATTTTCGCATTTTAGATTTTTCCTATTTTTGTATTTTGGTACTTTTGGATCTTGGTATTTTTGTATGTTTGTATTTTGTAATTTTGTTTCTTTCTTATTTATGTTTATTTTTTCCTATTTTTTATTTTCTTCGTATTGTTGTAAAAATAAGTGTAACTACATTAAACACCCTTACCCTATTGGTATCATCTCTTTGATAATATTGCTATTAGTCTAAAATTAACTCTAAATGGAAAAGACAATCGCGTAGAAGTAATTATTGTTAGAATCTTATAATTCGTAAAATAAGGTGATATAAATATATATCGTGGCGATGAATTATTCATAAGAATTAAGTTCGGCGTTAGATACGTTGCCGAAAGATTTATTGTTTGACGTGTTGAAAACATTCAAAGTTCGTGCCAGTTTCAGAATTATAGCTGTTATTTTATTGAACGTACGTCAAGAACTGTTCAAACTTTTGCTTTTGAGTGGCCGTATACTTAGACAACAAACACATAAATTATTTTCATACTACAGTTTTTATAAGAAAGTAAATAAAGAGAATACACTAATATAGTTTTTTTTTGGCATAATTAATAATAATAATAGTAGGTTAAAAAAACTACTGAACTAATAATTTCAAAGTTACAAAAATGTTTTTGAGTTTGGCTTCTCTTAATTCGTTCAAATTAAAAGCAACAAATATTTAAATAACTTTTTTATAAAGAACATTGTACTTCTACTGCATTTATTAAAAAGTTAGGATTTGTTAAAATTGAATTCAAGTTAGCAGCTACACGAAGCGAGCACGTAAACATCATAAATATAACTCAACATTAATTCACACAGTTTGCAAATGTAAATTAAAACTGAAAACATTTTATTCAAATGCGAGATTGTTTTCAATTAGGATTACAGAAATAAGCACATAATAATAATCTAAAATCTAATGAAGAAATGCCAGTCATACTATATCAATTTTTATGAACTATTGTATATCTAATCACCGGAATCTGGTAGCTTTCTTAATTTAATCTAATAAAATAACATAGAAAATAACAGTATATTTTATCTAACCTACTCATTATTAAATTACAAATCATCAGTAATAAGTTATTCGGTTTAACTGAACTGTAATTTGATCCCGGAATTGCTATTATGAAGCGAGATGCAACTGGTAAATATTTGAATACCAATTCAGAACATTTCATCAAAATATTTATTGTATTAAACAACTCAATAAATTAGTATAGAGACCTGGTAGTTTAAGAGGAAGAAATTAATTTCAAAAGAAATTGGATTTCGTATTTAATAACCTAAAAGTCACGAACATAAAACAGTGGAAGATCCGCTTTAACATCTTCGCACGTATTGTCCGGCTCGCCCGGTGAAATACCACAACCACACAGAAGACAGGCGTGAAATGGAAGCTATTCCGCCTTTCGTCGATGAGTGTGGTATCGGAGGCCTAATTTTAGTCCACTTTCCCTTCCTATCCTTTTTTGTTAGGAAATTATGGGAAGGGGAAGTGGATTTGGTGCGAAAGGGAGGCATAGGAAAATAAATTATCCTTTTGCTGTGCGTCTCCTCCGTTGATTAGTGGTAGGCAACGCATGTGCAATTGCAGATGTCTATGGGCAGCGGTCGCTTCGCTATTTCAGTGAATCAAGGTGGCCGCTTGCTCGTTTGCCACTCGATAATATAAAAAAAAAGAATATATAAATTTAGTAACATAGCTCTTATTGTATATGTAAGTCTCGAGTCTAGGGTTTCCCATATCTTACGGTAATGAAAGAAAAATATACTCCGATTTATACTAGAGGTTAGAGTTAAGACAGCTAGCTTGTGCTATGTCTTAAAGGCGAGTCAGAATAATATTCAAAGGCACGTCAAGTCCATTAAGCGTGGAGCTGCAAACTAGGTTTCATGTCTAACAAGACCAGAACTTAACTGTCAAGTCAAGTTTATGTTATGTTGAGGTACCGTAATTTCAGTTAAGTAATTAATAAAAAATAATTAAATGACAGTAATTTATTAATGTCGCATTTTAATCACATTTTAATAATGAACTAAAGTATATTTATTCTGTAAATACGAGTACATGTACAGTTTAGTGCAAAGATAGATTCGATTCGATGGTTCAGGATTCCAAGGCAGCATTTGAATACATTTATTCATGTATTTAAATAACACATGTGTATACTTAGCGAAGTTTAAAACGAACGGTCAACTGGGTGCAGAGAAAGTGCAAATAAATTTACAATTCAGCGTATAAACTCAGCTGCGCTGGACAGATGCTAAAACTTCTAATGTTATGTTCTGCGACGAATTCAGACCTGCTACGTGCGCCGCTCGCGAATGCAATATTCACCGCGTTTGTTTTATGCTTCATTTGCTTAGTTTATTTAAAATACTTTGCGCGGTTTTACTATGAGACGGAAAGCAAATCTATTGCTACCTGTAGATCAAAGGATTGGAGATCGAAGACAAAAGGGTTTTTTTTTTAAACTTTATGGAATATGTAACTGAATAATAACCTAATACAAATATCTTATTGTAAATAAATATTAATATCCCATAAGTTTGTATATAATTTTATTTAATAAAACCAAGATGTTTTAATTTGCATTTGTATACATCTTCTTAGGGATACGTCTCCTTTGTCGTTGTTTCAAAGGAAAAAGTACATTTCCACTTCCTGAATAAAACGGTCAAGGAAAAGTGTATGCAGCGCTCGCATCTTTGTACGATGTGATCTCAGCTCTAATGACGTCATTACACTTCCTTCACACTCCTATAACATTATATCTATGTAAACAAACTTGCATTTCAGTACGTTTCTAGTAAAAATATTTGTTCATACTTATTTTATTTAGAAACATCTAATAACCAAGACTACTAATAAATAGCATATGATACAAGTAACTTTTTCCATTGGCTTATACAACTTTGGTAAAATATCAATCACATTTCAGACATAGAAACCATGAGGACATGTTTATAAATTGATCGGTAGTTGTTTTAAGAATGATAATCAACATTATCTTTACTATGATAGATTTCAGAGTTTTGTTTGTCTTCATTTGTAAAGAGTCGTATGAATCTGTGTAAACTGTGTACATATTTAATTAAACGTTATTAGCGAAAGAAAAACATGTGTGTAGTGCGGACGGCGACCTCGATGCGGAAGTAGACGATGGAATTAAGTATTCATGATGCGAGCTGCACCGCTCACCCCCGCCGCTGCTGTATCAACTCCCAGTCGCTGACAACTCCTAGGCCCGGCTTGTGTACATTCTCACTTAATTAAGTCGCATCATACTGTCAGGAATAAAGTTATGATGAATTAAAAAAAAAACTAATTAACACTAGTCTCGATCTAGAGTTGAACATAAGATTTTGTACTGTTCTAGTTATCCAATTTGTTTGGTTAACTTTTTATAGTATATTCATGTTTTTTATTTTGTTTTTTATTACTGTGATAACGTCTTTTTCCTTACTTGTATGCAAAGTATGTACACTTCAATACATTACTGTGACCAAGTCAAATCATCAATTTCATTGATTGTAGAACATTTAGTACTAAAGCTAAAACAAAAAGTACACTTGTGACTTTCTACATTTTAGGTGTCGCATTAAATAGATAAAAACTTTACATTTTTCAATGAAAACTTCAAGAAGAAATAATTGTTCTTGTATGCGCATAGTTGCAGTTGCAAGTCCCAGTTCCCGCATAAGGTACGATGCAACTACTTTTGAGGAAGCCTGAATTATTATCAAACTTGTGCGCGCAGCACCAACGTAGTTTGGTACTTCATTATCATAAGCTATCGTCCACCTACAAAATTTATATTTGAAAAACTCTTAATGAAATATTTGTACTTAATAATAATGTTACCAATTGTTTCTCATATTTTCTGATACTTTAAATCATACTAATATCATAAATGCAAAAGTTTAAATGGATGGACAGATGTTTCTTAGAAGATATCTCTTGTACGGGAGAAGGGATTTCGATGAAATTTTGCAATTTTTTTTAATTCTGCATGGACAGAATCGCAGGCGGCAGCTATTAAGAAAAAAATCTTCACAAATTTACATTAAATTACACATGAATAATTTTCACAACGTGTTATAATGTGTTTTAATTAACAGTCTTCTAACACGTGTCGTTGAAAATAAAATGAGCTGTTACGTACGTGTTCATGGATCCTATTGTGTACGTAACAACGGGTGGAAAATCTTTAAACAAACTGTAAACGTAAGTTCGTTCACCTTTCTTGCTAATCAGCTTAAAACAATATTTTGCAGTTAATACCTGTGATACTTTTTTGTACATTTTAATCTACTTTTTAATTATTTGATTCAACTTTGATATCAGTAATTTAAAGCATATTTCTTTTCACATAGGTAAACAAGTTAAAACAAGTATCATAAGTTATTTTTATATATTAATCCGCTTTCCAAAAAGTATGTTAATGATCAAGTTGGTACAGCTCTCTACCCTTTGATAATGACATGTTTCACGACACAGTGAACAGGGCGACGACTTTACAAAGAATTTATTATTAAAATATTTCGACGTCTGCTTTTGTATACGGTAATTTTGTATTAGGTTGAAAGTACAAAGCATCATTATAATATAAAAGGTGAAGTGAATTCGAATATTTCTTTATTCAGTGGGAGACTTTTTGTTACTTTTATAAAATGCGTTTGATGACGTACTTAACGAAGTTACTAACTGATTTTCATATTTGCCACCAATACAAGAATCTATACTTCAATGTATAAAATAATTTAGACACGCTTATCTATGCGCCAAGACAGTCTTCGTGCCGTGCCAAAGTCTACAGGAGCGCCACGGCGGTTATAAAAGTAAACATTGCGTCCATAGGTCAGTGATTTCACGTTTATTATAACTCAAAATATGTTTATACGTGTGTTTTGTGTTAGTTTGTTTATGAAAATTCAATCCTCCAATAGATAAGGTAAAACAATTAGCTAGCTACAGTTATACATATTCATTTTGAGTATAAATAGTATAGTTAGTTATGTTGCACTAATGTTCTAATATGTAATAGATGTAATATAGTAACATATATGTATTGTTAATATAATTAAGTATAACAACATTAGAACGATTACGATGAACGGCGCTTGGCACAACAATCCACGTCGGGTGCTACGTGTATAGAATATACAACAGTAAAGCAATGCTACACCGAAATGTTGCAGCTTCAATGCTTGCTCGGAATCTCGTTCTGTCTCACTGCCCTGCACTGTGCACTACAGTTTCAAACATTGTTTGCATTGCCGTGTTAAATATATCACCACAAGATACTCTACATTAATGATATCTTGTTTACATTAGCCAAATCTATTTCAACGATTCACAACTATAAATGACTTAACTAAACGTACATCAGTGTAAACTACGTTAGAAATAATAATGTTGAAAATCCTCTTACAAATATGATATAAATTCTCATTAGATAGCTGTTTTAGATGAAAACCACGTAGGAAACATCTACAAAACTATACTGGCATTTCACACACAGGTAAAGATGCTACGCTATATTCGCTCAATCCTAAAATATAGACATCGAAAAGAATAGACATGTTAACTTGAATTATTTTAATTCTACTTATTACTATGACATCTTAAGATAAACTGTGCCGTCCTTTGTTTTATATAAACCTTTAGTTTGACTACACTACTTTAAAAGTTTCCTCAAGTTATCAAACTAGCGCAAAACAATACTTTCATTAAGTAGCTTGTTGAAGAGAATTGTTTAAAAGCTGTGTATTTATTTAGTTAAACACTTTACAAAAGTTAAAAGTTTAATATCTTATGATAGAAAAAAAAACATTTTATATTTAATTTTCTTTTATATGTCTGTTATCGTTTGCATATTTGTGCTCTGCATGGAAATTAACCTTTGTTTTAAAATAACATATGGAATAAACTGACTTCTAATGATGCCGGTTAGTTAAAATTTAATTAGATTTTATTTTATACAGTAAATGTAACCTAATTGTTTGTTCTATTATACTAATTTACAAGTTTTTGAAGGTTATTATAATTAATACAGGTACATGAAAAACAATTTTCCCATGACCACATTAATTTATTGTTTTCCACAGACGAATAGTTTCGTTGCTTGTATTCTGTGATATTGAAATGGGTCTAAACAAGCTCTACCACTGTTCTCTTTGAAATGTAATTTCTGCAGTTACGAACTAAGTAACTGAATTTGCTTAACATTTGATCTCTTGAGTTGTAACCGTAACTAAAGTAAATTATTTATTTAACCCAAAAAATAACGCAGAATAGAGAGAATGTCAATATTTCATTGATCTTTAAAAACAATAAATTAAAAACGATTGTAGTAATATTTAGCTAAATTAGACGCAAATTGTTAGGCACTATAACAAAAAGCATGTTAATGAATGAACATTTCACGTTGCCTCGCTTGTTCCTATTTAACTGCGACATGTTTTACGACACCGTTAATTAAAAGGAAGACGACGATTTTAACTGCGTGCCGACTACAAAGAATTCATTATTAAAATACTTTTTAGTCGTCATTAGTCTGACTTATGTCGTGTTACGTTGAATTTACGTTCTAGAAAAGTCGTAGAATTTGATTTTATTTCGTGCAGTGTGAACATGAGATCTTAAATAGAAATCATGTTTACGATACCAAAAAAACATTAAAGTCGACTATATTTCTTTAGATCATAAATACAGTAACTAGTGGAAAACATAGTATCATTAATATAGTACGTTAAAAAATATAATAGGCTTGGTGGTTATTTGCTCTTATTTATTTCTTCAAAACATTTGTAGCTGTAACCGCTCTATGTGGTATACACAGCAAAAACTTTTGTGGCAATGTTTAAAGTCAACACGAGACACGAAACAAGCGGGACAAGTCACGTGTCAGCTAATAATTTAATTCATATCTTACGGGGACCCTCTTCAAATTGACCTTTATCAGGCCGACAGCTTGTCATCAACTAAAGTATGTCACAGAATTAAGGCGGGTCGTTTACAGTAACAAATTATTGTTTTACTTTTGTCCCAAACAATCAGTTACCATAACATCACCATATAAGACACACATAGAGAAACTACAATAGTATATTTATAACATTTTATTCGAAGATCCGTTATTGAATTAGTATTCATTATTAGTTTATAGGAAATTAAAATCGATAAACTTGTAATATTTACATTGTAAACGTACGTCTCTCAAACTTAATTTGAATATCCAAGTTTCCAGTATTATAATAATGAAGTAAGGAATGTTAGGTATAAGTCACGTGAACACATTAACTCGCGACGAGATATGTGACGAGATAATGCCTTGTTACCCCACTGCTGGAAATTTACCTTCACGACAAATATATCCTTCACTTTATTAAT